>JAQMYF010000009.1:6942137-6960799 GCA_030014195.1 Neosilurus mollespiculum
GATTGGCTGATTAGAAATTAAGTGTTAATGAGCAGTTGGACAGGTGTACCTAATAAAGTGGCCGGTGAGTGTATATAGATGTACATACTTTGATCTGGATTCTTCTGTTTATTTTTTCATAAGTAAATAATTCTCACTCCTTTGCTGAACCACTTAAACACACTACCTTTGTTGCTGGGAGGCTGAAGTCCATCTCAACCCAACAGTTGGTGAAGGCAGGGCACACCCTGAGCAGCTCGCCATACCATCACAGGGCAACACACATAACCATTTACACTCACACCTAGGGCCAGTTTGAAACATCCAATAAGCCTAGTGTTTATATCTTTGGTTTGTGGGAGGAATACAAGGCAAGCACAGGGAGAACAAGCAGACTCCACTCAGAAACCCCCGAGCCTGTAACTCAATCCCAGGACCTTCTTTCTGTGAGGTGAACGTGCTAACCACTACACTACTGCGTTGCCTAAAGAAATTATTTATATAGAAGAATATTGTATAAAATATTCCTATAAAATATTATGTGAACGGTAAATCATCTCAGAACCTTAGACTTCCATAATTAAGTTTATACTTATTCCTCCTGTCTAAAGTGCACCATGCCTAAAGCCCAGGCTTTGCTCCGTAAATTAGTAGGTTTGGATGAAGATTGCAGTTAAAGGGTTTGCCAGGATTTAAAAAATGTGAAGTGACTGGAGCAGCACAGGCCACCTTTCATCCTCTGATCATAATCTGTACAAACAAGGAACCCTGCAGTGCCTACAGTACAGCGTTACATCATGAGGGTCAGTGAGGGTGAAGTGTTCCTGAAAAAATCAATGAGAAAACTTTAAATGACATTCAAATGGATTTAGGTTGGAGTTACTGAACAGACAATGTGGTCATTATGTGATGGGCTTCCGTGGTTTTCTGCACAATATCATATTATGATCATGTGGATCAGTAGTACACACTCCAGCTGAGAGTTTCTCTTGGTGTTGTGGATGAATCACCTGTTCACGTCATTTAACCCATGGAAAATTATCCAGATTTTGTATATTTGAATTGTGTTACATTAAGGGCTCTTCTATCTTTACTTACAGTTTGATGTTTGTGCAAATTGTTCATCTCAACTCTCTACACACGACTGCTTCTTGTTTACCGCCCCATCGCTCACAATTTCTCAGCCCTGGGACCTGAAATGAGCAATTCACGAAGGAATCAGATTGTTTTAAGTGACTCATTTGAGTTATTCCTTTTATTTGACTACTGTAGTTGAATTAAACAAACTCACTGTCCACTTAGGTTAATATTAAGATTAAAAACTATTTTTTTACTTTTTATTTCTGCAAGGCATTTTGAGCTTCATTTATTATAAATTATAATTTTATTTTCACTGTTTGAACTGCACTGTCGTTTGCTTAAAAGAATCAATTCAGTGAATTGACTCAAAACCAACACTAACATCTCAGTGAAGAGAACAAATCAGTGCTCTGAGCAGCAGGACGCCGCATTAATGAGCTCTGTCCTCCTTATAAAGTAGAATTATTCCAGAGCTCCTGGATAGACTGAGGTCTAAAAGTCAATCAGAAGTATCGTTGTTGCTCAGGTCAGGGATATAAAATATTTTAAAAGAAAGAGAAAATATTTTGGTTCATTTGTAGCATTAAACAGCAGAGGTGACATACAAGATTTTTTCCACATCCACTTTCTGTGTGTAATTTCTTCTCCTCTGACTTTATAGAACACCTCATGGATTTGTGGTAGCTCAGACTCTGATGTTAAGGGTTTTGCACTCTCTTGGGAGACCCATAGAGCCTGGATGCCGAGCCCTATAGAGTTGAGACTGCATTTTAGACCAGGTTCCTTGCAGAACCACAGCAGGAATCTGTGAACCCTGAGATGACGGTGACGTACACAGCATGTGTGGCAAACGCTCGCTTCTGCGGCTTCTCCAAGTTGCTGCTGGCCTGGAAGGGGAGCATCTATAAAGTTCTTTACAAGGAATTTCTGGCTTTTTTCACCATGTATGCTGCCATCAGTATCACGTACAGGTGAGTACCCCACTAAACAAGATAATCATGATGGACAGCCATCTCCATTATTTGGTACAAAAGAGTTTGAGAATTTGTGCAATGTTTTGAAAAGTTTGGACAGCACCGTTGGTAATTAGACTTGTTCAGAATTTGATGTTATAAATTTGGGACAGGAAATTTGGGACAATGGGAATTTCATACAGAGATTTGTGAATTTTGGACAGACTAGCTGGAAAGTTGAGACAGAGTGTTCAAAATCTGTGACACTGGCATTTTCATATAGCTTGTTGGGAATTTGGGACAGACTGGTTGGGAGGTTGATAGAGAATGCTGGAAATTTGGGACACTGGTTGACAGACTGGTTTAGACTTTGATGTTGGAAATTTGGGACACTGTTTGGGAATTTGGGACATTGGGAATTTTTCTATAGAGTCTTGGGAATTTGACAGAGAATAGTTGGTCAGCACACAGAGTGCTGAAAAATTGGGACACTGTTGCGAATTTGGAACACTGGGAATTTCATATTTTGTGTTGGGAATTTGAGAGCAGACTTGTTTGGAAGTTGATACAGAGTGTTGGAAGTTTGGGATGCTGGTTGGGAATCTGGGATACTGGAAATTTCGTATAGAGTGTTTGGGAATTTATAAAACTTTGCACTTGCAGTGGTACAGCCTACTCATATTTACAGTATCTTTCCCAGATTCTTTCTTGTGGATGAGCAAAAGAGGCACTTTGAAAAGCTCTCAATTTACTGCAATCATTATGCCAGCCTCATCCCAATGTCTTTCGTCTTGGGTATCAGTATTGATTTATTTACATTCTTATACATTATAGAAACTTATATACTGGATATGACGCGATTAGAATATTTTGTAGATCCATTCTGTAAATCCGTGCAGGTTTCTATGTGACTGTGATAGTGAACCGCTGGTGGAGCCAGTACACATCAATCCCGCTGCCGGACCGGGTAATGTGTGTGCTCTCGGGTGGTGTACAGGGCATTGATGAGCGTGGAAGGCTGCTGCGGCGTACACTCATGCGCTACACTAGTCTGTCTGCTCTGCTCATCCTGCGCTCCGTTAGCACCGCCGTCTTCAAGCGCTTTCCCACCATAGATCATGTGGTGGAGGCAGGTGAGCCTGAAATATGTGGATGATCAATCTGTGAAAACATGCTCTCAGATTTATTTTACTGCTGATATCTTATCAACAATTTATTTTTCTTCTACACTGTACCTAGTAACCCTGTTCTTAGTCGCAAAAAGTTGAATTAAAGCATTTTTAAGAGAGTTGGTTTTCCAGTAGTAATAAATAGTGAATAATTAACTTAATCTAACTCAGTTATTTGCCGAACTGCTTAATCCGACCAGGGCCCTTAACTCTGGGCAAAGGCAGGTTACACCCTGAACAGCCCATAAGACCATCACAGGGCAACACATACATAACCATTTACACTCACACTCACATCTTGGGGCAATTTGGAACAGCCAGACAGCCTAATGTGCATGTCTTTGGACTGTGGGAGGAAACCGAAGTACCCAAAGGAAACCCATGCAAGCACAGGGAGAACATGCAAACTGCACACAGAAACGCCCGAACCCGGAACTTGAACCAGAGACCTTCTTGCTGTGAGGGAAGAGGCAAACTCCACACAAAGACGGCCGAGCCTGGGAATCATAACCAATGGTAAAAGTGATGCATTTACCAAACTTGGAGGATTTTTGCTAAGATTTTTTTTAACTTGGAACCAAATAAACAAATCACAGGTGTGACCCAAAACAATTTAGTTTAATGGCAGAACAAGCTGGCTACATGAAATATACCTCAAACAAAGCATGTTGGATTTCCTTCTTAAAGGAGATTTTCCATTATTTCCTTTTGTCATTCTCTTGTGGGAGCCATGTTTCCTTTCAATAAGTTTACAGTTCATTAAGGTCTGTGAGTACTATTTTGAGTGTGGACTCGTGCATTTTTAGAAATGCAAATTACAAGATGATTCCATAGTTTTTTCCCCTCAACTTTAAGTCATTCCATCCTTTTCCTCTCCTTGAACTGGAAAAAAAAGAAAGAAATTAATTTGTTTGTAACTCTGTATATACTACTTTAAAACCTCTCTCTCTCTCTCTCTCTCTCTCTCTCTCTCTCTCTCTCTCTCTCTCTCTCTCTCTCTCTCTGTAGGATTTATGACACGAGAGGAGAGGAAGAAGTTTGAGAGTCTGCACTCTCCCTATAATAAATACTGGATCCCATGTGTATGGTTCACTAATCTGGCTGCTTTGGCTCGATGTGAAGGCCGAATCAAAGACAATAACACATATAAACTGCTAATGGAGGTAATACTTTCAATTGATTTCCTATAATAATAATAATAATAATAATAATAATAATAATAGTAATAATAATAATAATAATAATTATAATAATAATAATAATGATAATATTAATAATAATAATGATAGTAATAATAATAATAATAATGATAATAATAAGAATACAAATAAGAATAATTTAAATAATAATAATAATAATAGTAATAATAATAATAATAATAATAATAATAATGATAATATGAATAATAATGATAATATTAATAATAATAATGATAGTAATAATAATAATAATAATAATGATAATAATAATAAGAATAAAAATACTAATAGTAATAATAATAATACCTTTATTTGTATAGCACTTTACATTATGATGTGCATGTATGAAAAAATCATACGGGAAAGTCTATCCAAATAAAAAGAAAATTTATAAAACATGAAAAAATAAAGAAAAGAACAAAATACCTGATGTAAATGGGAACTTACAATTTACAACAGGCATTATAGAATAAACATTCTTCAAGTAAAAATTCATTCAAGTTCCTCCTGTGGGAGGAAACCGGGGTACCTGGAGTTAACCCTTGCAAGCACAGGGAGAACATGCCCAGGACTCAAACCCAGACCTTCATGCTGTTAGGCAGACGTGCTAACCACTACATCACCATACTGCCCGTGTCTAAAACTAAACAATTAAAATAGATTTTTAAACAAGACTTACAAGCAGCTACTGAGAATGATATCTCATGTGAATTAATACACTACTGCACCCTTACAGAGATATAAAGATATAGTGTTGATTAATGAGTGAAGAGAATAGGGCTGTGTTTTTAACAGGATTGATATAAAGTGACTAAAATATTTTTGGAATAAGGTGTGGGTCATTTTTCATGTAATATAAATGTTTACTATGTTCCAGGGTGCTAAAAAAAAACAACAACACACACACAATGAGATTTTTTTCTCCTTTGGCTTTTCATCCACTTGTGGCAGGATGTTGTGACAGACAGAGACAGACGAAAACAGACTTCAATGTACCACTACGTGGTTTTGAATTAAAGTTCACATTAATTTCACTTTCAGTTCAGGGACCCCGGCTTCACTCAGTGTTGGTTCAGATAGGCTTCATCATCCCTATGTCCATATTGGGATTAAACAGGTTAGCAAATGAGGGAGTGAGTGAGAAGATGATTGACATTTCCAAAATAACAACAAGAAATAGATAGACCTCAAAAATGAAAATTCCCTAAAAATAATTCTGGATATCTGTCCTAAAGGAAGTAAAGAACTGACTGATACGGTGGTGTAGTGGTTAGCACATCTGCCTCACAGCAAGAAGGTCCTGGGCTCAGGCGTTTCTGTGTGGACTTTACATGTTCTCCTTAAGCTTGCATGGGTTCTCTCCAGGTACCCCAGTTTCCTCCCACAGTCCAAAGGCATGTACACTAGAATAATTGGCTGTTCCAAATTGCCTCTAGGTGTGGTTGTGTGAATGGTGTGTTGGCCCTGTGATGAACTGCCAAGCAGTTCAGGGTGCACCTCACTTTCGCTCAGTGTCAGCTGAGATAGGCTCCAGCCTAAGTGCCACAGCACCGAAGTGGTTCGGTAAATGAGTGAATGAGAACGAAGTAACGTTCTTGCTTTTTTTTTTGTTTTGTTTCTTTTTTGTTTGTTTTTTACTGGTGAATCCATCATGGTGGACCCAAGGGGTGAGCGTATAAGCAGGGATTAACTGAACTAGGTTGAAAATAAACCCAGGGGTCAGGATTTCTTTACAGGATTGTATAAGATGTCGTTGGTGGTTGTAGATTTATGATAATATCCTTTGTGTTATTGTGTAGGAGCTGAATCAGTTCAGAGAGAAATGCAGTATGCTCTTCCATTATGACATGATCAGCGTGCCGCTTGTTTACACACAGGTGAGGAATGTGTGTGTGTGTGTGTGTGTGTGTGTTGACTGGATTGCTCAACCTTCATGATTAGTGTTAATTACTGCAGTTCAAGATAATATTAATCAACAATAAATGGACATGAATCACAGAACACAGCAAAGCATGGACTATTTACAAAACAATTTGCCAAACAGCTTAATTCCAAGGGAGGCTGGAGCCTATCTCAACCAACTCTGGGTACACCCTGAACATCCTGCCAATCCTTCGCAGGCCAACATCCACTCAACCATTCAAACTCATTCATAGGGGCAATGTGGAATAGCCATTTAGCCTAATGTTCAAATCTCTGGACTGTGGAAGGAAACCAGAGTACCCAGAGATAACCCATGCAAGCATGAAGAGAACATGCATGCTCTACACAGAAACACCATCACCAAGCCCAGGACTTGAAGTCAGGACCTTCTTGCTGTGAGCCGGACATCCTAACAACCATGCCACGGTGCCACCCCCTTTAATCAGAAGTCCATATTATCAGTCTGTTGTTGAATAAAATACTAAAAGTTTCCATTTAGGTAATTTAATAGTTTTAACACCACATTACTTAAAGAAAGAGATTGTTATGTAAGTGTTTGTGATGCATCGTTGACAGTTGTACTGTCGTCTCATCTATCACTTATACAACACCCTTCCCTCCATCTCAGGTGGTGACATTAGCGGTGTACAGCTTCTTCCTGGTGTGTCTAATTGGACGACAGTTCCTGGACCCGAATCAGGGCTACCCAGGTCACGACCTCGACCTCTACATCCCCATCTTCACCCTGCTCCAGTTCTTCTTCTACGCTGGCTGGCTCAAGGTCAGGAACAATGCATCAACATTCAAAAAATTTTCTAAACTGGCATTTGACAGAGAAAGCCATCTGATTAATAAACAACTATTCTCTGAAGACGAGGTAGAATATTCCCCAAGAAGGAACTTCAAGTCTAAATGTTTTTATGCCACTTTGATTCCAACTTTGCTGTTAAACAGAGCTTTGAGTCTCATTAATAGACCTGGTAATATCGTTCCTTTATTATGTTCTGTCTCTCAAAATCTGTTAATGTGTTGGGTCTGTGTGTAAACACAGGTCGCCGAACAGCTCATCAACCCATTCGGTGAGGATGATGATGACTTCGAAACCAACTGGCTCATAGATAGGAATTTCCAGGTGTGTATACATCATCCATCCACCCATCCTCTCATTCATCCACCCATCCTTCCATCCATTGATCCAACTATCCATCCATCCATCTATCCATCCTCTCATTCATCCACCCATCCTTCCATCTATTGATTTAACCATCCATCCACCTACCCATCCATCCGTCCATTTACACATCCATTCATCCATCTATCCACCTACCCATCCATCCATCCATCTATCCATCCACCTACACATCTATTTATCCATCCATCCACCTACCCATGCATCCATCCACCTACCCATCCATTTATCCATCCATCCACCTACCCATCCATCCATCCATCCATCCACCTACCCATCCATTTATCCATCCATCCACCTACCCATCCATCCATTCACCTACCCATCCTTCCATCCATCCATCCACCTACCCATCCATTTATCCATCCATCCATCCACCTACACATCCTTCCACCTACCAAACCATCCATCCATCCATCCACCTACCCATCCATCTATGCATCCTTCCACCTATCCATCCATCCATCCATCTACCAGCCATCCATACATCCATCCACCTACCCAACCATCCATTCAACCATCCATCCATACACATTTTTATCAAACAATTCATCCATCTCTTACCCCATCCATCCTCCCAATAATCAACCCATACACCCATCCATCTATATATCCATCCTCCCATTCATCCATCCATCCACCCATTCATATATCCATCCTCCTTCCACCCATCCATCCTTCTATCCACATGTCAGTATATTCACCCGCTCCAGGTGTCGATGATGGCAGTAGATGAAATGTACGGTGATCTGCCCAAAGTGGAGAGGGATCGCTACTGGAACGACTCAAACCCTCGGCCCCCATACACTGCCGCCACGCTTTCTGTCCTCCGTAAACCTTCTTTCCAGGGTTCCACCTTCGACATGGCGTAGGTTTTTCACTACACACACTGTGAGCAGTAGCAACAGATTACAGAGATAATGAAAAATTACCAATATTTTGTGGTACCAAAATAATTTATGCATAAACGTTTATGTATGGTGTGATTAATTTGCAGATAGTGTCTAAGATTCACCGAGCAACTGTTGAACAGAAGCATCTGATAACTCTCATAACTAATATTTCTAACTTTAACTCAATATTTTGGGGTTTTTTTGTAAATTTTTCCCCCAGAGAATTAATTTTTTTTTCCAAATACAGAATTCCTAAGGAAGAGATGCACTTCCAGCTTCTGGAAGAAATCGCAGAGAATCTGGAGCAATCTGTGACTCGCAATCCCAACCTCGCTATGTTCAACCGACTCCTTAGCTCCACCCCATCTCCCACAGGCATTATGGGCGGAGCCTTCTGCAGAAATTCTGCTCAGCTGCAGCGGTTGACAGGTTCTGTCAACCCTGACTCCTCCTACTCTGACAGAGAGGATGGAGAAGGGGAAAGGTACACTGATCGGAACAAAGGCACAGGAGGATCGCTACCATCAGGTTTAGGAAATGACACCCAGAGTGCCAAGAGCAGCTGCGGAGGAATTTCCAACACACACCCTGCTCTCTCAGGGCAGGAGTTGAAGCCATGCCAAGTGCTAAACAGTGAACAAGCGGGAGAAGGTATGAAGACAGATAACAATGAGAAAGTAATGATGATGCTGAAGATACCTTCACCTTCAACACAAGCTCTGAAGCCAAGGATTCCCCCTTCATCCCATACCAACCGCTCAACACCAGACTTCTTCCAGCCAATCGGAGACCAGGCCAAGGCCACGACCTCACAGTCATCAGGTGTGACGCCGGTGACAGTCTTGTTATTTCCTGAAGCGCCACAGCGGGCTTCTAAAGAACATGAACAGCGCCAGCGCAGCATCAGCATGGGCTCAGACGTCCAGTGTTTGTCCAAGAAGACTGAGGAGTGATGATGCGACATTTTACTTTACAATTCAGGCTCTAAAATTGATGTGATGGAACACACCGTAGTGCTGGTATTGTTTGTATATGTGTATATTATGAATGTCAGATACCCAAGAACCCAGATATCATTTGAGTTATAGAAATCAATTTATGTCTTAGAACTTAAAAAGAACTTTAGTGATATAACAGTTATAAAATATTCAATGTATTGTAAAATAAACAAAAAAATAAATAATAAATAAATAAACAAACAAACAAACAAATAAATAAATAAAAATTTCACTTTCTTTCTGTACAGTCAACATAGTAATTCATTAGGCATGAAGTTTTTTTTGTTTGGTTTGTTGTTGTTTTTTTGGGGGTTGCACGGTGGCATAGTGGTTAGCATGTCCACCTCACAGTAAGCAGGTCCTGGGTTTGAGTCCTGGGCCTGGGTGTTTCTGCGTGGAGTTTGTTTGTCCTCCCTGTGCTTGCGCGAGTTTCCTTCAGCAATCCAAGGACATGCACAATAGGATTATTGGCTGTTCCAAATTGCCACAGGTGTGAATGTGACTGTAAATGGTTGTGTGTATGTGTATGTGTGTGTGTTGGAATGGTCTGACGAGCTGTTCAGGATATACAAAAGTAACAAGTTCAGCAAATGAGTAAGTGAGTGAAGTTTTTTGAAACCAATGCTTTATGAATCCGCCACTTACAGTGCCTTGCAAAAGTATTCACACCCCTTGGCTTTTTAGCTCTTTTGTTACATTACAACCTGTAATTTAAATGTTTTCTAATCTGAATTTTATGTGATGGATCTGCACAAAATAATAAAAATCTAAAAATTGACATGCATATGTATTCACCCCCTTTGCTATGAAACCCCTCAACAGTTCTGGTGCAACCTTTTGTTACCTTCAGAAGTCACATAATCAATGAAATTAAGTCCACCTGTATGCAATATAAGTGTCACATGATCTGTCAGTATAAACACACCTTTTCGAAAAGGCCCTAGAGCCTGCAACACCACTAAGCAAGAGGCATCATGCCATGAAGACTAAGGAGCTCTCGAAACAAATCAGGGACAAAGTTGTTGAGAAGTACAAGTCAGGGTTAGATTATAAAAAAATATTCAAATCTTTGATGATCCCCAGAGCACCATCAAATCCATCATCTTCAAATGTAAAGAATATGGTACCACAACAAACCTGCCAAGAGAGGGCCACCCACAAAAACTCACAGACTGGGCTAGGAGGGCATTAGTCAGAGAGGCAGCACACCAAAGGTAACCCTGAAGGAGCTGCAGAGTTCCAGAGCAGAGGCTGGTGTATCTGTGCATGGGACCACAATAAGCTGAACACTCCATAGAGCTGAGCTTTATGGAAGAATGGCCAGAAAAAAGACATTACTTAGTATTAAAAATAAGAAGGCACATTTTGAGTTTGCCAAAAGGCATGTGGGCGACTCCCCAAATGTATGGAGGAAGGTGCTCTGGTCT
Source organism: Neosilurus mollespiculum (assembly GCA_030014195.1). Classification (NCBI taxonomy): domain Eukaryota; kingdom Metazoa; phylum Chordata; class Actinopteri; order Siluriformes; family Plotosidae; genus Neosilurus; species Neosilurus mollespiculum. The sequence continues at coordinate 6,952,948 of JAQMYF010000009.1, forward strand.
GAAAATTAAAAATAAAAAATCTAAAATTGAACTTTTCAGCCACCAAGGAAAACGCAATGTCTAGTGCAAACTCAACACATCCCATCACCCCAAGAACACCATCCCACAGTGAAACATGGTGTTGGCAGCATCATGCTGTGGGGATGTTTTTCAGCAGCAGGGACTGGGAAACTGGTCTGAGTCGAGGGAAAGATGGATGGTGCTAAATACAGGGATAATCTTGAGCAAAATCTGTTTCAGTCTGCCTGTGATTTGAGACCGGGATGGAGGTTCACCTTCCAGCAGGACAATGACCCGAAGCATACTGCTAATGCAACACTCGAGTGGTTTAAGGGGAAAAATTTAATTGTGTTGGAATGGCCTAGTGAGTGAAGTTTTCTGTTGTTTTGTCCTATTTGTTGTTTGCTTCACAATAAAAAAAAAAATCACATCTTTAAAGTTGTAGGCATGTTCTGTAGATGAAATGATGCAAACCTTCAAGCAATCCATTTTGGATTTTGGAAAAATGCCAAGGGGGTGAATACTTTTGCAAGACACTGTATAAACATCACCCTCGTTTCCCTGCTCAATTTTCTTTGCATACTGAAACATGATTGGCTCTTACGTTTTATGATGACATTTGACATTTTATATTTCATTCTAGCAAATGAGAATTTCAGCTGTTTCTTTAAAAAGTAAGACTTCAGTACTTTACCATGGCACTGATGTAATCATAGAGCATCACTCAATAAAACACAAATATTGTATATTAACTCACTCACTCATTTGGCAAACCGCTTAATCATTAATTAGTGGAATGTAGTTACACTATTAAAGTCATCAGGGTTAAGTAGCTAAAAATAGACATCACGTGACTGAATATTGTACACACAAAATAAGACTTTGTGGGTAAAATAAATGAAATGTAAAGGGTATAGTTCCAAACCTGCCTCTCTTACCATTAGCCACAGCTGCCCCCAAAAATACATGTGAACAATTAAGGTCGCATGGAGGCTGAAGCCTATCTCAGCCAACAATGGGCGAAGGCGGGTTACACCCTAAATAGCTTGTTCTGACTACTGCAGGGTAACACACATCCACAACCATTCACACTCACACCTAGGGGAAGTTTGGATCAGCCAATTAGCCTAATGTGCATGTCTTTGGATTCATTCATTCATTCATTTTCTGAACCACTTAATCCTAATTAGGGTGGTGTGGAGGTTGGGGCCCATCTTAGACAACTCTGGGCGAGGGCAGAGTACACCCTGGACAGCTCGCCAGGCCATCACAGGGCAGAAACATGCTGACGGCAATGCAGCCTACTCTTTATGAAAATCAGCAATGGTTCTTTTACACACCTCTCACCACAGACAGTGAGAGACATGGCCCGCCTTTGATAACCAGTTAGCTGCACTGGGTGACAGCAGTGACAACCGAGTGATAGTGGGGCTTGAACCCCCGACCTTCAGATCAGTAATCCAGCACCAGTACTGTACCTTTAATAAATACTTCCTAAAGTGCATGTTGAAGTTGTGTCTGAGTATCTGTGTGCTTGTTTAGGGGGAGAATACTAGATCACTGCTACAATGTTAGCTAACTGGCTAATGCTAGCTAGTCTTTGATGTTCACCTATACATCAGCCTACTTTATTAACACAAACACAGGTCAAGATTAAGTTTTTAAAACCTTACCTTTTTAGAAATAAAGGAGTTGGGAATATATTGTATGTTTTTGCAACACATGTTGATGTTTGTTTGGTGTTTTAGGGCCTGCTGGCTAACTGGGTTTAAAAAGAGAGAAAAGTAAATAAACAAATAAATAAAATGCATACATGAAGATATTTGCATGGGTGATGAACTGGACACACATTCAAGTTATTTTTACAAGCATCAAAATTATTCATTCATTTTCGAATCCACTGAATCCTAATTAGGGTCACAGGGAGGCTGGTGCCCATCTCAGCTAACTCTGGGTGAGGGTGGGGTACACCCTGTACCTGGAGAGAGAGAGAGCCTGGAGGAAACCCACAGGGAGAACATGCAAACTCCACACAGAAATGCCCTCGAGCCCAGGAATCGAACCCAGGCCTTCTTGCTGTACGGCGGACGTGCTAACCACTGCGCCACCGTGCCACCCCAACATTAAAATATCTCATCTTATTATTATTATTATTATTATTATTATTATTATTATTATTATTATTATTATTATTATTATAATATAATGTTGAGTGATAACAAATAAATCTAGCCATGTCCGATAGTATTGTTAGTGTTACTGATCCATTTGGGTCATCTTCAGTCATGTTCTGGTTTATGAGTTGTTTCTTAAATAGCCTGATAACAAAAGAACTGTTGCTTTATACATTTTACTTTATACAATTTTCCTACCAATACCACGATTTCATGCTAAGGGGTAAATGTTCAGATTTCATACCCATAAAGGTGATAGTTTAAATAATCTGATGATAATATAGAACTGTTATTTTTTGTACAAATGCCATGATTTCATCATTAGTAATAATAAATTAATAAAAATCTCTGTTTTAATTGTGGTCAGGTTTATTCGCATTCTGCAGACAACCTCCATCTTCTCCCGCAGGTGGTGCACACACATCAGTGTATCTAGTGACTGAATGATGGGTGATTCATAAAGGATAGAGTTTGTATAGAATATTATTTCCAATTTTGTATTCTCTAAACTGTCTGGCTTTCAGTATTTACCCCTCAGCCATATTTGGCTGAAGGGGTACTGACGTCCATCTGTGCATCCATCGTGGTAGCACTGTAGCCTCTAATAATTTACCAATCATTATTTATAAGTATAATATAAGTGTTATGGTCATTAAAGCACCTTAATTAATTACTATTAACTGTCACGTTTGCATTGTGTGATTCCAATAACAAGATAGTGTAGTACTTTAGCAGTGTGCACTCACTTTGTGCTCCTGTCATGTTTGCATTGTGTCATTCAGATGTGCTCCTTCAACAGTGAGCACTCACTTTGGGCTCCTCTTGTATATATGTATTTGTATTACTTTCAGTAACAAGATTAATCACACAAGATTAAGATACACCAGCGGCCTACATTTTTAAGATGTAATAAATAAATATAACACACAGATCCCCAGGCTTTTGATTGGGTCCAAATGCATACTTTTATTGGGAAATAAAGTCAACCACAGAAAAAGCCTCACATATCATACACATCCATAATGTGGTCAAACGGCAAGCCAGGCTCAAAATACCAAAGATCAGATATTCAGAAACACTGAACATCTAAAATAGCGAGACAAAGGTTATTCACGGGTAGCCTCTCCAATAATTCACAGTTCAGAACTCACAGGAGTGACAGGCTACAGAAGTGTTTAACATTTTCGTGAGCTCTGTTTTAAAGAAAGAGATAATTATTCATGGAAAATAAAACATTCTGTCCAGAGGGATCTGAGGGTGCCTACAAAGTTCTGAGGTGTCTGTGCAAAGTCAGCATAATAATAACATACTCACTCACACACTCACTCGCTCATGTGCCGAACCCCTCAATCCCACCAGGTTTGGGTGAGGCTGGTACCTATGTCAGTCGACACTGGGTGAAGGCGGGGTACACCTTGAATAGCTCACCAGACCACCACACACACACACACACACACACACACAACCAACCATTCACACTCACATTCTAAGCAATCATCAGCGTTTTTCAGCTCATGCATGTGGAAGACAGTTGATAGTAATTTCCTCTGAGATTCAGTTCTTGTACAATATACAAGACACAGCCATCGCAGCAATCTAAAAAAAAAAGAAAATTAAGAAAAAAAAAAAAAAGAAAACACAATATAAGCATTAAATACATACAACATTATACTGCACTCTGCAGTGGTTTTCTGTTAATATACCCATGAAAAAACATGGTGGTTATATTACCTCTACACCAGCAACACAAATAGCCACACCCCCTAGCAAAGCAGCTTTACTCTTTATCATATTCACCACCACGACAAAACAGCCCTCAGCTTCCTGCAAAGAAAATGATGCAGGAGAATTTTGAAAGACTGATTCTGAGCTACACCTGAAGTTCTGAAATGTTTCGTGGAAAATATGTAATGGTTTAAATGAACAAACAGGTTTGTGATCACACTGTTAGAGGTTTTTACCTTTAAAGATTCTTTACCAACAGTACACTTTTCAGAACTTTGTGCACAGCAGAATTTGGGGTACAGTGAGTTGTCATTAACAAATTTGGAGTTTTCGAAGTCAGTGTAGTTGTTGAATCCACAGCATCTCAGCTACAAGAACACACATACCTCACTTTAGTTTGAAAAATCAACAATAATACAATTCAATAACACAATAAGACTTTATCAGCCTTTATATTAACCAAAGAGTAGCAATCTAACTTGGAATATCATCCTTATTCAAGTAGACTAGAATCCGGAGCCTATCCCAACTGACACTGGGCGGGGTACACCCTGAACAGCTCACCAGATCATTGCGGGGCGACACACACACAACCATTCACACTCACACCTAGGGGCAACTTGAAACAGCCAATAAGCCTACTGTGCATGTTTTTGGACTGTAGGAGGAAACCAGAGTACCTGGAGAAAACACACGCCAGCACCAGGAGAACATGCAAACCCCACATAGAAATGTCTCTCGCCGATCCCTGGACTTAAACCCAGGACCTTCTTGTTGTGAGGCGGGAGTGCCTCCAGATTAGAAACAATTTTTATGTATATATACCTACTATTCAGAGGTAGAAAGGCACAGCTTATTTACTAGAATGAGTGCATGCAAGTACAAACACTAAAGTTCGTTTTAAAGTATGAAATTCAATGAACGTCTCAGATGAAACATGGATTTTAGTTAATTGATGGTTAATCAGTATAAAGCCCCTTTCACAAACAACCTGCGATTTTTTATTTATTTGTTTGTTTGTTTGTTTGTTTTTTTGTTTGTTTGTTGGTGAGGTGGATTTGAAGGCTAAGTAGTCCATTCATTCATTAATTCATTTTCTTTATCCTCATTATGGTGGCGGGGAAGCTGGCACTCTCAGCAACTCTGGGCAAGGGTGTGGTACACCCTGGACAGCTCGCCAGGCCATCGCAGGGTGGCTACGTAGTTGCGTTCACATATTTTATGTGTTGTATGTCTGTCATGGCGAAAAAGGGTTACGGCTATCAGTCAAATTGTACAATGTTTATACAAAAATGATGCAACTTTTGCAAGACAAATAAAGTCCTTACCACAAGGACATCTGATATTTGATATATGATGTCTGTACACTTAGCCTCACACTGTCAGTAAAATGTTGCATGAGACACGTGGGTAAGGAATGTACGTAAGGAAGTCCTGTGGGTTTAAGGTAGAGCAAATATATCTCAGATGACTATGGGTGAAGGTGGGGTACAGCCTGAAAAGCTTGCCAGACCATTGCAGGGCAAATACACATACAACTATTCACACCTTGGGGCAATTTGGAACAGCCAGATTACTTTGCATTATTTTTGGACTGTGGGCAGAAACCAGAGTACCCAGAGGAAACCCATGCAAGAACGAGGAGAACGTGCAAACTCCACACAGAAATGCTCTCGCAGAGCCGAGGACATGAACCCAGGACCTTCTCGCTATGAGACGGAGGTGCTAACCTCTACACCACCATGCTGCCTTTTTGTGCATCAGTTGACCCAAAAAAGTGTATGAAATCTCTTTGTCTTAATGTAGCTGTAGGACATTGCGTGACAGACCAAGGAAATGGAACTTATGCCGAAAATTATCTATGAGATTGAAAATTTTGTTCAGAACACGACATCAAGGGTCTACGATGGCATTTTCCACCTCACAGCAGGTGAGTTTCGTCGGACACGCTGGCAAATGTCCTAGGAACTTGCCCTGTGTTCTGTCGAAGACCTGTTGTACACAGTGTAAATCTGCTGTGCAATGATTGTTGGGGTTTATAGGGGCTTCAAATAATAAAAAGTTTGTGCTCCCTCAAATGAGATGTATGTGTAACCCAGATGTTATAGAAACATAAACTAGTGTATAAAACATCGCAGCCCAAATCATACCAGTAAAATGTCACGTACCCCGCTCATCATCTCATTCCACATTTTAGTCGCAAACCTGTTGCTTCCATATGTGTGTTTGATATTCTCCGCAACTTTTCCACGCAATTTATTCAGCAGTTTCTCCACCTGAGGAAAGAAACACAAAGTAAACATGAGTTTTGATTGAAATCTCTAGCTGACCTGGTGAAATTTTTCAGTTAGTGGTGATTTGTTATACTAGTCACTGTATGTAGAAGTTAATTGCTCATTTAATTTTAAAATGAAAGGAAGAAAAAAAGGAAGTTTCTTGGCTGTTTATTAAGAGCTTCTTTATGATTTCTTCACTGTCCCTGGGCTAACGTTTACCATGAAAAGAAAAAATGATTCTGAGGTCAGCACTGATGACACATTTTGCCTAGAAATGTAAAGTTACCACTATTACCATTAATAGTTAAGAAAGGGAGGAAGTCAGCATTGTGGAAAATTTCCAAGTCCTTGGTCTGGAAACAAAGGGGAATTTTAAGCATTTTTTTCTCCCAGTAACTGATACTTGGATAACAGAACTAGTTCTAAAACTAGGAATTGATTGAAATAAAAAAAAAAAAATACAAATCAATTTTTATACTTGAATATCCTGCCTCAAGTTTTAAAAAGAACAGTTCATAGTTAATGATGAACTTTTTAAAAGACAAATTATACAGTGTAGCGTCTGTCTATCCATCCATTTACTTGAACCGCTTAATCCTACTAGGATCGATGGGAGGCTGAAGCCTATCTCAGCCAACTCTGGGCAAAGGTGGGGTACACCCTGAACAGTTCGCCAGACCATCTCAGTGCCAACAAACACACCCCCAAGCATTTACACACACACACACACACACACACACGTTCACACCTAGGTGCAATTTCGAACAACCAATTACATTTACAAATTACAAATACATTTACGTTTACAGCATTTGGCAGACGCTCTTAACCAGAGCGACTTACATTTTTATTCAACTGAGCAATTGAGGGTTAAGGGCCTTGCTCAAGGGCCTAACAGTGGTAACAGTGAGGATTGAACTGCTGACCTTTGGATCAGTAACCCACTGCCCGGTCGCATGCCACCTTAATATGCTTGTCTTTGGAATGTGGGAGGAAACTCGAGTGCCCAGAGGAAACTCAAGCAAACACAGGGAGAACATGCAAACTCCATATAGACACAACCTTGCCAAGCCGAGAACTTGAACCCAGGACCTTCTGGTAACCAGTACACCACTATCCCAGCAGATGCCCACCTCTTAACAAATTCTAAAACAAATGAAATTCTGTGGGCCGTACTGTGGAAAAGGGGTTACCAGTAGTGTGTGTTGGTACTGTGATAGTCTGGCAAGCTGTTCAGGGTGTACCCTGCTTCAGACAGAGTCGGCTGGGCTCCAGCCCTTTCAAAGATAAAGACGGTTAAAGAAAGTCAAAGCCATCTGGGAATGTTGGCAATTTTAGGAAACATTGTAGACAGGTGCAGCTAAAAATAATAATCGATAAAGGGTTCGAATTCTTGTATAAACACAAGTGACTGCAATTAAATACTGCTTACGTGGGAACAGTTTCATACTGTATTCTTGGGTGTACACAGTAACTTACTGGATATTCAGACATATTGCTCTTACCTTAGGCTGGTTAAGCAGAACAAGTATTGCTCCGACCACTTCCATGATAAATATAATGAGGACGATGATGAAAAACTGAAAAGGACATGTGACATTGAATAAAAAAGTCAGAATAAAGTCTGTGACGATGGATGTGTTCTTAAAGGAATGTTCTGATGAACAGACATCCCAA
>JAQMYF010000009.1:6978660-6989389 GCA_030014195.1 Neosilurus mollespiculum
ATATATATATATATATATATATATATACACACACACACACACACACACACACACACACACACACACACACACACAAGCAGCCATTCTCGGCATTTAAAAGCACATGAAAATTATATATCCAAGGAATGCATCATGTCACCACTGCAATTTGATTGGCACATATTTCTGATATTATCTAACATATAGTTAGTTAGGGATTTAGTAGAGCATTGCCAAAAAGCCTAACAAATACAATTTTGCATCAATTGACTTTACAGTTCAATACACTTTTCACATATTAAAAATATTGGGTTAAATATGGGTTTGCTCAAGTGCTTGTGGTGGCTGTGGTTTCCTGTCACTAAGGCCTTGTGATTGTGGACAAGAAATTGTCAGAATGATTTATGCATTGGTAAATTATGTTAGTTCAACTGCAAATATTTACAGAGTGTTGCAAATTCATTGGCTTGTGGTGGGCATGTGATGTAGCAGCTCTTCCTATATCATGTAGACAGGATTTATTAAAAGGGTTTCCATACCATCTTTTGTGTCGATCAAGCCATCAGTTTAGAAGCACATGAAAAATTGCATTATTTCACCATTTCAAATTAATTGAAACATTACTCTTAAGTTATTTGATTACAGCAACTTTTCCTTCACAATTTAGTCGGAGCATTAATTTCAAATTGTTGCAAATTAATTTTCTTGTGGCAGCCATGTCTTTTGACCAAGCAGTTTTGCCATCACAACTTAAGTTCAGAATAGGATCAAAATGGCAGGTGCAAACCAGCTTAGCCGTTGAAAAGAAGATGTCAAGATTCAAAAGAAGATTTATATGCAAATTAACTCAATAATTTTGTATTAATAATAATTAATAATTAAATCATAATTATGGATATTAACTTAAAACTCAATAAAGCAAACTTGAAAGGTCCAAAAGACAGAATTGTTCCTTGTGAGGAGTGGAACATGTATACCAAGTTTCATGACATTTTGTCAAAAGATTCAAGGAGGTGGAGCTTTTGAAAATGGTGATTTCCGTCTGTGATAGCTGCCAGGTCAAGGGACCTATGGGTGCAAACTTGTAGAGTATTGTTCAGAATATGAACCTCTACCATGCTACCAAATTTGCTGACTTTTCGCTGCATGGTTTTGGATTCATGGCCAAAAGAAAAAACATGACAAAAGAATTTAATGAACAGAGTGAAAACACTACAGTCCCAAGCTGGTGCTTGAATCCTTAAAAAAATCCATACACAATTTATACTGTAGCACAGATGAATGCTTATGCAAATATAACCTGTATATAACACTCTGGACTTTTTGGAACATCGCGCTACTTTGTACTGCTTCCTGTGATCTCAGTACCCTCCTTTCACATCAACTTTGAGTCTGTGTGTCTATGAGCAACTGAGACTCTCTTGCACAAACTTAACATATGTTTTTGGCTTTTAAGTCACAGGCTAGAGGATGCTATGACAGGGGATGTATGATTTGTGGGTTTTAGCAGCACAACTGCAGTGCATGCATAAGTGTGATGATAGACAGGATGACATGCTATTCTTGCTCAGCTAGTCCTTTATTGACTACCAACCTGCAGTTTCACACTTACCCACAAACATTACCATACCTCACGTAAATTCATGAGGTGTGTGCTTTACCTGAATTTGCGTCACTCTGGTTTGTCCTGGGAAAGTATACTAAAGGGTATTTAGAGCATTTGAAAGGGACAGAATCTTTAGTGGTTATGCAGTACCTTTTTTACTTTTATTAATTATTACAACTATTAAACTTACATATGATCATGAACCACATTAGGTTTTTAAATAAAAAAGTAAATTGTATTTTACAGGACTACATCTTGGTAATAAGCATAAATGCTGTTATACACTTTTTTGCCTGTTTTTTCATAAGCTTAAATTTAACCTTTAATTTATTTCTGTTTCAGGAGCTTTTCCCAGTATTGGGACATGCCAATACACACATTGGGGGCACCTGGAGAACAGTTGGGGGTTAGGTGCCTTGCTCAAGGGCACTTCAGCCATGACGGTGGAGGATGGGAAGGTGCGGCTCACTCCTCCACTGTCACACCTTTTTCCTGCTGATTTGGAAGTTGAACCATGCCACCTTTCGGTCCCAAAGCTTCTCTAACCATTAGGCTACAGCTGCCCCCATGTTTGAAAGCCAGTTATAATTTGATTAAATAATTGAAGTATTTACCACCAGTTGTCCTCTCCAAAAGTGGACAAAAAAGGAAAGCCAAAGTGGGCTCTCCGATCTGAACCAGAATGGTGTTTCGTTGTTGGACTTCTGTGCTTGTCACGGTTTATCCATCACAAAAACCATGTTCAAACAAAAGGGTGTTCATAAATGCACTTGGCCCCAGGACACCCTAAGCCAAAGTTTGTAGTCATGACATCAGACTTGCAGCCACCACCTGGTCAATCTCCTGTCAGAAGAGCCTTCAACTCCCACCTCCAGCAGAGCTACAACCATATTCCAGTAGAGGTTGGAAACATAGAGTCCAAATGGTCATGTTCCGTGTCTCCATTATTGAGGCAGCAGGCCGGAGCTGGGGCCAGAAGGTCATTGGTGCCTGTCGTGGGGGCAACCCCCGAACCAGGTGGTGGACACCTGCGGTAAGGGGGGCTGTCAAGTTGAAGAAGGAAGCCTATCAGGTCCTTTTGACCTTTGGGACTCCCGAGGCAGTGGATGGGTACTGACAGGCCAAACATGCTGCAGCCCCGGCTATCACAGATGCAAAATCTCAGGTGTGGAAGGAGTTCGGCAAGGGCCTGGAAGAAGACTACGGGATCCTGGAGGGGGCATGGGAGTTTGCCCAACCTTTCCACAAGTGCTTTGTGGACTCGAAGAAGGCTTTCGAGCGTGTCCCACAGGCTATCTTGTGAGGTGTGCTCCGGGAATATGGTATACCGGACCCGTTGCTGCAGCTGTATTGCCGGAATCAGAGCTTTGTCTGCATTTGTAACAACATGACGAATTCGTTTCCAGTGGGGTTGGACTCCGCCAATGCTGCCCTTTTGTCACCTGTTCTGTTCATGATATTTATGAATAAAAATTCTAGGCGCAGCCGAGGTGTTGAGGCGTTCTGGTTTGGCGACCATAGGAACTCATCATTGCTTTTCGTGGATGTTGTCCTTTTGCCTTCATCAAGCCAGGACCTCCAGCTCTCACTGGAGCGATTCGCAGCTGAGTGTGAAGCGGCCGGGATGAGAATCAGCACCTCCAAGTTCGAGGATATGGTTCTCATCTGGAAAAGGGTGGAATGCACCCTCCGGGTCCTGCCCCAAGTGGAGGAGTTCAAGTACCCCGGGTCTTGTTCACAAGTGAGGGAAGGATGTAGCGGGAGATCGACAGGCAGATCGGTGCAGCCACTGCTGTAAAGCAGAGCTTGTACCGATCCGTCATGGTGAAGAGGGAGCTGAGCCAGAAGGCTAAGCTCTCAATTTACCAGTCAATTTCCTGAGGGTTCCTACCCTCACCTATGGTCACAAGTTTTGGGTAGTGACTGAAAGAACAAGATCATGAATACAAGCAGCTGAAATGAGCTTCCTTCACAGGGTGGCAGGGCTCTCCTTAAAGACAGGGTGAGAAGCTGTCATCTGGGAGGAGCTCGGAGTAAAACCGATGCTTCTCCACGTTGAGAGGAGCCAGCTGAATTGGCTCGGGCATCTGATTAGAATGCCTCCCGAACGCCTCCCTGATGTGGTGTTTCGGGCATGTCCAACCAGGAAGAGACCCTGGGGTCAACCCAGAACCTCATCTTTATTCATAATAAACTCACTTTTTAATCCCACACTTTAAAAAAAAAAAAAATAGGTGTTTAGGTCTGAGCTGATAGTTAATTCTGCAAATAAATTAATAAATACATTTATTAAAAATGAAAAATCAAAAGCAGCCAATTTTAGATTTAAAATGTGTTGGTATTTCATGGTGCCTTCTACCCTGAAATGGTTTCCATGACCTTTGGAGGAAAAACGTCCTCACAACATCATAGAACCTCCACCATATTTTACAGTTGGTATAAAGTTCTTTATTTATAGTCAACTTCTTTTTACACCAAATCCACCTTGAGGGTTTACTGCCAAAAAGAAACCCATATATATATAACCCAAATATAAGTTTGACATCTCTGGCTTATTAAATGTTTATGTCCTCTGATAGAATCATGAGCTCATGACTTGTTTAACCTTCTAACAACATGCCTTTAAGAAATACATCTAGACTCTACTAATAAAGTACGTTTCTGTAGCTGGGTTCTGCTGAGCAGCAGGGTTTTTTTTATACACATTTCCTTGTGGTCTCATACCAACACATTCAGTTTTGTCCACTTATTCCTCATTAATATGACAACAAACAGAGAATTAGGCTATTTCACTTCTCTGTTATATCTTTCACATCATTTTATAGTTTCATTTTTATTTGCCTGCATCCCTGAGTTTATTTTCATGCTTACTAAAAATGTTTGTTATAGTACAATAGTGAAACCCTTGTTGGTACCATATGGGGATATCTCATGGTACCATATGGTGGTATCCCATTGAATTTCCTTTGGTATCTCTACTTAATCCCAATTAATCCCAAATGTAATAAAAGCTTGCATGCATAGTTTATATCAGTTTCTATTGAATCAGTGTTTCATGAACTTTATTTCTTCATGTAAAAAATAAAAATGACCAATAACTCTACGGTGGTGACAAATATTGTGAAAAATAGTGAAAAGTCATGTGATCACCCAGTGTTTTCATCAGTAATACTGAACTAATTTGCATATAAATGCATGTCAAGGTATTGATTTTATATCATGTTTAAAGAAGGAGTCTCCAATGTCAATGCTTTGTAACTGAGGTAAAATTAGTTGTTAAATTAAGTTATACAACAGGCATTATTTTAAATTGCATGTTGGGATGTTTTGGTAACCCTGGGTTTACACTGGGGTATAAAAATGAGGCAGGGTGCATCCAAGAGATGAAACTTGAAGGAATCATGTTTCCAAGTTCATCAAGATCCCCTACGATGGTGCATCGAGGTCTGTTACGCTCTGTGAAGGTTTGATAAGCTATACTGCACTCTACCACGCTTCCCACATTCTATCACTATTGGCATCAAATTGTAATACATCATAATAATTGTACCAAATTTTTGACAGTCAAAAATTTTGCCATGATCAGCACGAATCCACCAAGTTCCTTCAAGATCATCACAATTCGATCCCTCGATCCAACAACCCCCCATGCTCATCACGATTCTCCCAAATCATGGACATCGCAGACATCATGCCCCAGTGTAAACCCAGGGTAACATAATAAGCTGTAACACAAACAGTTAAGGCATATGAAGTGTGGGTCAGTAATCAATGTATTTAACTGTAATTATTGGCAAGTCTCTGGAGTATAAAAAGATTTTATGATGAGTTAAGATATTGTGAAAGGGCTATCCTTACTTATTTTATGCAGGCGATATATATTTTTAACTACCTTAAACAGCATTAATGATATTATGAGGGTTGGCACAGCCATGCTGTAACAATTTATCCATGTTCCTGAACACTTCATTAATTTAACAATTTTAATAACATTTCAACAATTGTAACAATAATCAACTAATGCGCTGATATTTTCAGCTTATACAAGCTAATTTCCAATATATCAGCATCATCATTTATAAATTTTAATTCAAAAAGAAAACAAAAGATGAAAGTCGTATACTTTAACCATGTTAGTAGTGTTTTTCTTGCATTTATTTGTTCACTGCAGGACAAATTATATATTGCAGCTCCATTGCTGGCAACACACATGTTCAGAATGCCACAAATAACAACAATCAGCTGATCCAAGCAGAGTCAAACAGAGCAGCGATGGTGTGTCAAACAGATGAATGAATGTTAGTTTCAGTTACATACATAAATGGATGGTATATATCTAGGCCTATAAATTATATGTTTTTAGTTTGAACTGAAATTGTTTTTGCAGATTACCTATATAAATAGAGGGAAAGGGTATAGTAAAATAATTGATAGTATTATATAACATTACGTTAATATTGCATGTATGCTAGTGATGAAAATTTAGTAAAAAAAATTATCGTAATAATTGTAAGCTATACCTTGGAAACATAATTTATACAGTTAAAGTCAAGCACCAAACCAATTGGAAGTCGCAGCATGATATTTTTAAATATAGCAGATTATATGAAAGGGCATGAAATAAGTGGAGCTGAACAAGCCAATCAGAAGCCAGCTTTTTCTTTACTATGGATAAAGAAAATATGCTACATGTATCTGTAACATAAACAAGCAACATGTCCACATGCTACTTCTGAGATACGAGTGATCCTGATCCTTCTGTCTTTGAATCCTGTGATCTGTTCTGACGTGCTACTACTGGTTGGAATTCTCATCTTAAAACCCCTGCTGATGATGATCCATATGGAAATAAATATCCACTCAGAAACTGTGAGGATGACTTTTCACTCATGGTGATATAAACTCTTTTACTGAAATGATTTAGGACTACAATTACCATGACAGTTATAAGATAACCAGCTGGACTTCATGGTAAACTACAGTGAAGTTTCTGCTACATGGTTTGTATTTTAATCTGGTTTCACCTAAATGAGGATGGGTTTCCCTTTTGAATCTGGTTCCTCTCAGGGTTTTGTCCTCATGTCAACTGATGGAGTTTTTCCTTGCCACTTTGCCTTGCTCATTAGGAATGAATAGGATGTGTAGAGAATGTTTAAAATCATTTGTTTAAATTCTTTACCAAATTTGCTTGGTGGCACGGTGGTATAGTGGTTAGCACATCCCCCTTAGAGCAAGTCCTAGGTTTGAGGCCCAGGCTTGTCAGTGGTGTTTCTGTGTTTTCCCTTTATGTGGGTTTCATTCGGGTACTCTGGTTTCCTCCCACAGTCCAAAGACATGCACATTAAGTTAAAAGGCTGTTTCAAATTGCCCCTAGGTGTGAGTCTCAATAGTCGTGTGTGTGTGTGCTTGCCCTGCGACGGACTGGCGAGCTATTCAGGGTGTACCCCGCCCAGAATCGCCCTAATAAGTTTCGGCAGTTCGGCAAATGAATGAATGAAATTTTTAAAAAATTTGTATATTATATAAAGTTGCTTTGCGACAATGTAAATCTTTTTAAAAACACACTATACAAATACAACTAAATTTGAATTGAATTAAAAAGGTTGTTTACACTGGAGGGGTTTACTGTGGGAATTACGATCACATGATTCAATAGTGGGAATTCCAAGCTAAGTATTTATAGCGCACAGAGGATCCTGATTGTCATGTAATGCTGATTGATGATGTTTTTGACAATTGAGGGATATTTATAAGACAACAGGTCATATATTCCCTTATTAAAGGCAAGTGTTGATGCATACAAGGTAGGAGTTTACTTTAAAAATCACTAATTGTAAAATATAAACATTTTAGATCTTTTCAGTGCTATTAACCTACTAATGCATTCAACTGCTTTATCTAAAGATACAGCCCTATGACTTCTGACTGGTTTAGTGCTGGAGGGTCACATGTATGTTTCTGGAATAGGTTTCTATGTAGTTATAGTGAACCAGTATAAGAATGTACCAAGAGTGACTTTAAAGCACTTCAAGCACTTCAAGCACTTCTCTCTGGATAAGCATAAGCATCTGCTAAATGGTGTAAATGTGAATGTAGTTATGCACGTAGTTATGTATCTAGGCCTAATTAAACTTCTATTGTGTGCATTTTTCCCTAAGGGCAAGTCCATCGTATTGGTTGTTAATAGTGATAATAAGAAATCAGAGACTATTTTTTTCTTTCTTTCTCTTTCTTTCTTTTTTTCTTTTAAGTCACGCCCTAATTTTACACAAATAAAAGGAAAAGTGATCTTAAACAGTTTTTTAAAATTGTCACTTCATATAAGTATTCATTGCCTTCAACAAAATTCCTTTAAAAGAAACTTTAAGAACATTTTTAAATATGTTTATGCGGTTTACACACACTTTCTTTTTTTTTTTTCCTTCTATTTTTCCCCCTTTCAGGTTTCATACATCATTAAAACACAAAGCTGTAAAATTGGCCTCAAGTAACATTTTTAACAGAAACATATCAGGTCCATGATGGAGACTCAGGGATAACTGAGCAATATTAGTATTATTTATTTTTGCATAATATGGTCAAACTTTCTTGTGTTCATCCATTTCACAAGTGGAAGAGTAATATGCAGATATAACAACACTTCCCTCTAGTGGTCATGCATATACAGGGAGCAAATATTGATTTAAATTACTAGAAGTTCTCATAGAGAAGTGGAATGCTGTGAGGGGCAGTTAATTAAAGTCTATATAGTCCACTTGTACGCGTTTTGTTTATCTCTCCAGGCCCGTTTATTGCGAGAGCTCAAAAAACTGCCGTGCATGCTCCACCACATAAATCGAGTCGCCTATGCAATTCTGGGAGGGCCACTGAGCCCAACAAAAGTGGCTGTCTCAACAGCTCCTATATTTGTGACGCACATGCGCCACCACATTAATTGAGTAAGGCGGGAATGCACAATTAGTGTTGCTGTTCCACTCATTGCGCTTGCTTCACAGCAATAATATTTAAGTTGTTCACTCATTAAACATGTATTTCTCTCCATTAGGTTTAACAAAACAACATTGAAAAGGTCAAGAAGAAGATGAAGAAGTAAAAAAAACGAATAAACTACATCAAAACAAAAAGCCGTTTAGTGTATCAAGAGATAGCATTTGAGTTAAAACCATTGAAATGCTATAGAAAAATTATATACTTATTAGTACATTCATAATAAAATACTAAATAAGACAGACTGTGACTTTCTCCAGTTATAGCAGCACTTCTTGGGTTCATCAGTCTGAATAAAGAAAGAGAAGGAAAAAAAGAGTTGGTATTACACTTTTAACAGAATGAACAAGTGTTTAAAAACAGCCCGAGATGTTTTTACATCTTACAGTAATTCTGTGCTTTTTCCACTTTTATTGACACATGAATGTTGGTAAAGTTTTGAATAGCCATGTTACGTGATGACAGACTGTAAAAGAGTTGTTTAATTCATGTTTAAACTTCCCCCTGGGAGTTTACTGCAAACACAAGATTTTCGCCTTATTTTGGGGGTGGAGCATTACTAATGTGTCATGGCGTGCTGGGCCTTCTGATTAGGTGTCTTCCCACACTTCCTCCCCACCATGCATAGCGGAACTTTGCCCATCCTTGTCTGTCTCCCACCGCAGCAGGGCTCTACAGCCTCTGGAAAGGCTTCAGAAAGGCGACCAATCAGAGCAGAGTATTCACAGAGATCAGAAAGACCATAAATGGGAGGATGAAGCCAAACAGGCCATCCAGCACATGCACTCGAATGTTTCGGGGAGGAGGGGAAAGAGCCTCCTGAAGAATTCTGGAGTTTTTTTGGATTAGGAATCGTATTTTTGTGCTCCACTGGTGTTTGAAATGAAAAATGAACATCTGAAAATGGCTACAATACCTGATCTTTAAGGAAACTGCTGTTTGTTTGTGGAAGCATAATTGCAGGATCAATTTTAGCATTCAGTTTCATTGTTTATCAAAAAAGAATGTCGATGCAAATGAATATCAATGAAATATCACTTCCTGACATATCAATTATGTTCATTGGAAACTATGGCTTATTTTACAATGCTATTTACAGAGCAATAAGATAATTATGTAAAAACTGGCTTGATGGCATATTTACTCTAAGTAGAATAAACTACAGCTCATGCACTTAGGAGAGAGCATGTCTTCAAAGTGAAGGATTTATATGGACTTATAAGCGAAGACCAACTTATAAGATGGTTTCACCAACCAGGTACCACCACATATTAAAGTACTGACTGCCTGGGGCTTTTTGGTCACAGGGTCATTTCAGAGGGAGCTTGGAGACCGGGTGTGTATAATATCATTGACATCTCTCAACCTCCCCTTAGATTTCGGATCTTGCGTCTTTATAAAAATTTGTGTGAACTCACCCTTATGTACTTTTACAAAGAAAATGGGACTGACCAATCTATGAACACAACTGCAAACAAATTTGAGGTTTAAGAACACAACATGAATCCGATGTAGACTTGTCTCACGAATTTTCTTCGGAACAAATTTAAGAACAAATTTAAAAAGATATTGATGAATGAGGCCCAGTGTTATCACCATGTCAAATTGTGTTTCTACAGATTCTTAACCCAGACATGTAGAAATCTTGCTATTGTTGGTCTTTATTTGTATTTGTATTTGTTTTCACTTATTATGTGTATGTTGAACCAGGAAATCTCATCAGCTCCCACTGTTGCTGAATTGTAGGCCAAAAAATATACTTTAACATCTTTCCTTTTCCCTAAAACCTTACAAAAAATAAACGTTTTATCTATGTGACTTCAAACATCGCCTCGGCTTTCTGCTTATAAAGATTATGTTGTGTTAAGAATCAGTTTCACAGAGTGGTAAAACAAGCAATCTTTCTGAAGACATCTAAAACCTTGCTATCTAAGTGTGATTTCCTGTGACTCCTATGGTTTATGTGCAAAAAAACACCAATTCTTTTTGAAAATACAGAAACTACACAGTAATGTGTGAAAGTATTAAGCAGTCATAGAAGAAGATACTTATGAATAGATGGACAAATGGACTATAAAAGAATCTTCATCTTCATCTTCATCTTCTTCCGCTGATTCCGGGATCGGGTCGCGGGGGCAGCAGCCTAAGCAGTGACTC
>JAQMYF010000009.1:6995936-7032612 GCA_030014195.1 Neosilurus mollespiculum
AAAAACATGCACAGTAGGCTAATTGGCTGTTCCAAATCACCCCTAGGTGTGAGTGTGAATAGTTGTGTGAGTGTTGGTCCTGCGATGGCCTGGCGGGGGTCCAGAGTGCTGAGATGGGCACCAGCCTCCCCGTGACCCTAATTAGGATTGAGCATCTTAGAAAATGAATGAATTAATGAATAAATAACAATTATTAATCAAAGGCAAGGTGGGTATTCACTGAGCCTGAGGTGAGTAATTGTTTTATTGTGTACTACATGGAAACTATTATGGTTTATTTTTACAATTTTGTACCATGGGAGTTAGAAACGTGTTGAATGACTATAATCCCAAGAAAGCTAACCAATCAGATCACAACATTCCTGTGTAGTATTCACTAAACTCTAATGTTGTTCATTCAAAATATTTTCTTGTTTCTGATTGGTGGAAAACTGTCAAATAATTCTTGATTTTTTTTTTTTTTAACGAAATTGTCCATCACTGATATTGGATAAATTGAATAAGTTGAAAATATTTAGAATTAATAATTAAACAATTATAAAATTTAGCTTTTGTATGATATGAAGAATTATTTAGATTTAATCAGTGGATAAAACCACCTTGATCTGAATAATTCTCCATATCATGCTTTGCTTTTATCACTAATTCTTAATTATTGCTCATTTTACTCAAATTCTTAGGTGAAAAAGTCTACTGACCATCTTGGAGTACGGTTTTAGTGCCTCTTCATGCACAAACACAGGCATATGAGCAGCACAAGTACTGTGATCCCGACTGAGATGATGATGATTTTCTTAAATCCAGCTGCAAAAGAAAAGTCAATAAGTCACAGAAAGAAAGAATTACATAATGTATGATAGCACGACAAAGTAGAAATAGAGATTATAGAGATGCAACTGAGATTATTTTCTTCAGCAGTTCTAAGGAGACTAATTACTCCTGTATCTAAAACCACTATAACGAGTACTGTTCATTTTCTAGCCAATTTAAGCTGAACAGGTACCTGGGTGAAATAATGGTGTAATGTGAGATGGCAGGTAATTTTTTTATACCTGTTGACAGCACAGTGGACACACAGTACCAATAATAGAAACAGGAAGAACTTTTAACCAGTAAAATAATAAAATATGCATGGCTTTTAAATTATAGCAAATTTCATATCCTTACTCAATCACTCATTTGCCAAACTGCTTAATCCTACTATGGTTATGGGGAGACTGGATCCTATTTCAGCCTACACTGGGGGAAGGCAAGGTACTGAACAGCTCGCCAGACCATCACAGGGCCAACACACATACACAACCAGGGGTAATTTGGAGCAGCCAATTAGCCTAATGTGCATGTCTTTGGACTGTGGGAGGAAACCAGAGTACCCAGAGGAAGCCCACGCAAGCGGAGGGAAAGCATGCAAACTCCACATAGAAACACCCAAGCCAGGGACTTGAACCCAGGACTTTCGTGCTATGAGGTGGATGTACTAACCACTATGCTACCGTGTTCTATACCTATATTTACTGTGTGTAAGAAATAAAATATTAAGTAATGTAATGTGATAGGAAAATAAACTCATGAAGTTAAACAAATGAAGATTTGATGTGATGTAATTGCTGTTACTAACACAAAGAACAACCGGAACCTTTGTACCATAATAATCTACTAAAACGAACTATTTGTTATTCATTAAAGAATTATATTTCATGCTTTATCCCCCAGTTTCTTTGTCTGAACAGATTTACTTCTGACTCATACACATCCACATTAAAAGCATAATGTGTTTACAGAAAAAAAGTAAATTTTAAGCTGCTGCTATAGATAGCATTGCTGTAGATAAACTAATATGGTAGGGTGTCAGCCCACAGTGCTTTGTGGTTAAATTTGACATACTGATTGAGGCCAATCCCCTGATTCATTTCAATAGGTTTCATGTTTGCATCTCGAGTATCCTAGCACCACCAATGGGTAAAATTTAGATGTGCATTTATGCTATTTAACTTTTGAACCGTACGGCCAATTTCCAAAAATGAGGAAACAATAGAATCTGAGCTCAACATAGATCATAGTATCAATTACCATCACATAGGACTTTATAAAAAAAGTTTAACAGGTACCTGTGGTGAATTTGCATTACTAGAATTTGTATTAATAGATCACATATCATCAGTGGTTCCATCATGCAACGTCAGTCCTTGCCCCTTGTCAAGTATGTACAGGTGCTGCCACACTGCTACTACTACTAGGCATGTGCAGCGACATGTTGCCTTCTTCATTGGCTGTTCCAGCACTGATAGTGACCCCAATTTGTTGTTTTGCCCTACTGGCTGGGCTGCATGCAGCAGACACCAGTCTAAGATAACACATTAAGTGCTGAGCTGTGTCGCCAGGAAAATGGCAGAGTGCAAAGCACACGGCTGCACAAACAAGAAGTGCCGAAATCGCTTTTGGCGTTTGGCAATTCAGTAGCCTACAAAGACCACTTTAAGCCAACCTGCTATAGACCTGTGTGACCTCCAGGGAGAACTACTTGGCCCAAAGCCCAAGTTTTTACGTCTAATACCGGACGCTGTTCCTACGGAATTCCTTCATAAAAAGTCAAAGGATGACAACGGATGGGAGCAGCGCCTCGCCAAAAGGAACCAGTAGAAGATAAGACCCTTTAGTATGAGGGGAGTTTTATCACCTAAAATGTTGCTCGCTGAATAGATCTGCTTGTTTACTTGTGCTGGACAACCCTGTCCAACGAGTTCACGTCACTTCCGGGAAAATCTGGTTGCTCCACATAAAATTGCCCAGTTTTGTGCTTTTTATGGTCATTTATGTTAAAATAAGCTCTGTATCGCTTAAACATATTACATTAGGTACAAATTATGCTGTAAGGATGACCAATACCAGTACACTTTAAAGGCCTACTTATAATATAGTTAACTATTATTATACAGTATATAATCAACCTATACTCCAATAATTTACTCAAAAGTAAGCTTCATTCATAATTTCAAGCTATGAAATGTGGAAATTCTTCATTTCCAAGTGCATATTCTTTAAAAAGTTTAATTTTTTACTCACACTTGTCCAGGGGTACAGAAATGTTCTTCTCCAGGTTTTGATGCAGTGCTGTACATATCACTTGCTCCTCATCCAGCAGTTGGGACTGAAACTCTATGATACTGACTATTAGTACAGTGCCATCTCCCCGCGAGTAAACCAAGGTTTCGGAGGGCCGCAGCGTTTGGTTATGACCCTCCACATTCCAGATGAGCACTGCAGGAGGACGAGACACGGCTGTGCAGTTGGCCTGGATTACTCCTTTATCTGTGGTTGTGTAGCTCACCTCAGGTTGGGGCAGGACTTTGGAAAAAAAAAACAAATAGCTGGCCATGAGAGTTAGCTTTCAGACTCATTCACCCATTCATTACAGTGCCTAACACCTTTATCCTACTACTGTCTCAGGGAGCTTGGAGACTACCTCAGCCAACTCTGGGTGAAGACTAGGTATAGCTCGAAAAGTTCCCCAGTCGATGCAGGGCCAGAACACACACAACTATTTACACTCACACCTAGGGGTAATCTGGAACAGCCAATTAGCCTAAAGTGCATGGATTTGGACTTTACGAGAAAAGCAAAGCACCCTGAGGAGACCAATGCAAGCTCCACATAAAAACACCCTCACCAAGCCCTGGACTTAAAACCAGGAACGTCTTGCTGTGTATGTGCTAACCACTACGCCACTGTGCCGCCTTTTCCAGAATGTTTAAGTTATTATTTATTATCTTAATCTTATCATAGAAACATTGCTTTAACCCCCCCATACTATGCTAAACACAGACATGAACTGTTATGATCATAATAAACATTAAGGATTTTCCTCTTTTTTATCCGGGACCATATTAGACTCTCCTTTAAACATTAGTCTACATCTAATAAAGCCTCCAAATACAAGGGACGGCCATGACGCATGGTGTATGTGATTGAAAAACAGAGATTTGAGATGGTGTGAGAGGATGTGATACAGCCCACTGTCTGGAGGCACGATTATCCCCCAGTGACAAAAGCCACCTTGTTCGGCCAAAATTATCAGAAGAGAGACATAGAGGACCTCTGTTTTCCAGAGGAAAGTGACACAGTATTGGCAACGGGCCTCAGTCCAAAACAAATGCCTTTAAATCAGCCTTCGCAGTCACACTCTAGCACAGATCAGAATAATAGCTAGTGTTCAAGCCAAACAGCAGAATGTACTATGTAAATATCCGATGGTCTGAGCAGGTAAAAAAAAAACTTAAAACACCCACAGGTTTATAACATGGAGGAATTAATTACACCACACTGCAGTTCTAGGAATCAGAACTGCAGAACTGACAGAATTACATATCCTTTCCTAGTCTCTAGGAACTCGAACATTGCACTATATGCGTCAAGTGTACTTTGTGCTATTGACCAAGGATTGGCTAAAATCATCCCATGAGCAGGGATCGAAACATGACCCCAGCATCATGTGATATACTGACTAACGCTAAAGTCGCACATAGCCGGTTGATATGTTAGAACTGTAGCTAGGACTGCTGGTGGATTTTGGAGGTGCTCTCTCACAAATACTGGCGTGCTCAACATGACCAAAGTTTTCATGAATGGAAGCCATACCCTTCCATTTCCTAAGGTAGCTCCCAAGCTCTCATGTATTCCGAAACACTTACAGGATAATGCCGTTTGAACCCCAGAAGGCAAAAAAAAATCATCTACCATAAAGTAATTCTGGCTATGTGAGCTACGCTTACGACCTTATGGATTCTGTTTTCAATAATTTACACAAAACACAGAAGAAGAGTTGAAGTATATACTGTGTATGAAGAAATTCACTGGAAATTGCAATTTATTTATTTGTTATCAACCTCATTGTCCAATGGCCAATCAGACCACCAACATAATTCCATTGAGACAAGTGATTCCATGTCATAGGGTAGTATTAAACACTGTGGAAAGTGCCATCTGCCCTCTTCTTCCTACATAAGCTCACACAGGCCCATGATTGGCTAGTTTTCCTGTACTTGACAGCAGAGCAAGAATATGCTATCACTCCCACTGAAAGAGTATGGCCAATTTTGCTCCCATTAAAACACAGTCATGGATGGCTGTGGTATAGTCAGGATTTGATCCCATGGATTTGATGGCCTAATTATAAGGCATATAGATTCTCTGTAGCTATTCAAGGATTTTCTTTTTTTTTTGGTGGAGGGGAAGGAGGGGTATTTATGATAGCAATAGAATATAGATTACTTAATTCAGGTTTTCATGATTTAGTTAACTTTTTAAAACAAATAATAATATTGGAACTCAAACCTCAAATGCTAAAAGAAATGAATAAATAAATAAATGAATAAATGAATAGCACTCGCATGAGGTGGTTTCTTAAGCAATTCGCTGCAGACATATTTCACTTTGGACTGTGGGAGGAAACTGATCTACCAAGAGGGAACCCACACAAGCACTCGAAGAACATGCAAACTCCGCAAAAGAGCCTGAGACCCAAGCCCAGGACTCAAACCCAAGAACTTTTTGCTGTGAGGCGGACGTGCTAACTACTATGCCTATATGACATGGCATGAACTCCAAATAGAAAAAAGCTTTCTCTAATCACAAAACATCACTTACTGGAAACATAGATCATTCACAATCTTGTCAGGAAATCGTGTGTGTGTTTGTCTGTCTGCAATCCAGGAGTCTGTGCCCGGTCTTAGTGAGTTATTACTTTTTGTGTGAGCTATATATTGTTCATGTTATTATTACTAGACGTTTGAGAGCTTATGGAAATAACTATAATAATAATATAATATAATAATATAATAATATAATAATATTACAATAGTCATTACATTTACATAGGCAGGAACTTTCCAAAAGGTCTAACGCCAGGATCTAAATAGAAGTTCAACTTCATCTTCAAGTCAGACAGAGCATACGTGCATCCGAGTACCCATAACACACGAAAGGTCAGTGAATGCTTGTGTTGGCTCCACCAGTCATTAATCCTATAATCCTACATTAAGAAAGAAATTGTTACAATTATCCAAGGTGTAATATATGTTTAAGGTAAAATGATGTATAAATCCAAAGCATGAATAAAACAGCAGAGAAATAAATGTTCGGAAAGAACCAAACAAAGAGCCAACAAATTTAGTAAGAGAGAATGTGCCAAGATGTACAAAGGGTGTAAAAAGATTTGTAACAAGTAGCTCACCCACTGATTTATCTCTTTTTATTGTCTCGAAATAATGACTTGGTTATATAATGACTTCCTTTTCCTAAGTTCTGCAGCAGAGAGAGTCTGTCTATTTTTCTACACACTGTTTATTTTTCCAACCAACATACATATATAGAAACACACCCACATGCATACTGTACACTCACACAGATTTATGAAGCACGTCTTCAAAAACAAGCATTCTTTCAAGAAAGGAAACAAAAGAAATGCCATGAACTTTCTTTCACCTGACAAAGTGAACTGGGTGCATTGTTGTTTTTTAAAAAAAAAAGAATGAAAGATAAGAAAAAAGAAACCACTTCTCTAAAGTGGTCCAAAAAGCAGTGGTTTACCAATTACTGAAGCTGAAGATCCGCTGACTTTTATATAATGATTATGCATTTATTAAATAAATAACTAAACAAACAGGCAAATAAATAAATAAATAAATAAATAAATAAATAACATGGCCTTATTGAATAAAAACCGTAAAATAAATAAATAAATAAATGAATGAATAATAAAAAATAATTAAAAACGTTAAAACATTTTGTTTTAACTTAAAAAATTCAACTCAGCTCAACTCAAATTCTCAAATTCAGTCAGCTAAAAACTTTAATGCAGTTTGTACCTAAGTAGGCAGCACGGTGGCGTAGTGGTTAGCACTTATGACTCACAGCATAAATGTCCTTGGTTCGAGTCCTGGGTTGGGCATTTTGTGCTGACTTTGCATGTTCACCGAGTGCTTGCGTGGCCTTCCTCAGGGTACTCTGGTTTCCTTCTAAAGACACACACTTTAGGCTAACTGGCTGTTCCATATTGTCCCTAAGTGTGGATGTGAGTGTGAATGGTTGTGTGTGTTTTGCCCTGGGATGGTCTGGTGAGCTGATGAAGGTGTACCCCACCTTCGCCCAGTGTCGGCTGAGATCCATGACCCTAACAGTAGGATTAAGTGGTTTGGCTAATAAGTAAAACAATTTTTAACAGTATTTTGGAAGGAGTCTGCAAAGCAAACCACTACACCACACTGCTGTCCTGTGGCCTTCAGAGGTCTGTTCTTTGTTGATTACAGTCTGTTGCTAGTATAACAGACTGTTGTTACAAGGCGTGTCATTAGCAGAAGCAGTAAATTCAGTAAAATCGACAAAATCACTTTTAAAATCAATATTTACTAGAAGCCATGGAATAAGTGGCATAATATTCAGAGAGCAGGTCATTATTGTGAAATAAACCCCTTCAGGGTGATGCAAGACCCCTCCGCTGCACACTGAGGTCTTGATTCCTCTATCAGATTTTATTTCACAATACTGACCCTCTGTCTGTACAGAGACTTACCATAGACAGCCAGACATGTCGTGACCTGCCTCAATCCCCCTGGATACGTGTGGAATTCGCAGGTATAACAAGCCTCATCCTCCATATGGACAGGGTCTATGGTTAACTGGCTGTATCCTAATGTCTTGCTCAGCTTCATCCGGTCTTGGAACGGTGGCTCTACACTCAGGTTGCCATTCTTGGTGTAGGAGGCCACAGTGGCAGTGTCTCCTTGCTCCGCTGTTTTCTTCCACAGGGTCTGATGGACCCTTTTGGCAAGTGCAAAGGTGCACGAGAGCGTTGCTTGCTTCCCACGCTCTGCTGTCTTGTTACCCACTGATTCGGCTTTTGCTGAGAACAAGAGGAGGCACTATTTAATGTTGAGATGGACTGTTTCTACACCTGATCTATCAAAGATTCAATGGCTGCCTAAGGGCTTAATCTTTCCAAATAGGTTTTTATCTGGTACCTTTGAAGAGGTCCCTCAAGGTACAGAAATAAACCATACTTTAGTGTGCTAGATAAAATATTTACTCTTAGGAAATCCGACTTTCCATGAAAAATGCATATTCATTGGACAGTTTTACATGAAATTCATGGCCTGATGGGGGTTTTCAACCACTTGACTTTAATGGTTATTGCCATGTATCCTTCTGTGTGCTGTTTTCGTTGTTCCCAGTGCTACCATTGGTGACTCATTTGGCCAAATTTTGTAAATACTGGAAATATACTGGCCTTTTTCACTTTTTAAACCAACCTGCTATTTTCTGTTTTCCTCTCTGGGCAATTGGTTTTGGGTTAAACAGGAAGTACAAGATGAGAGGACAGGAAGATAAATCCATGTCCAGGACCTGAATAGAAAAGCACCAAATCTTTTCCACTTCCTGCTGTGGCTGTCACTGGGCACCTCAAAGGGACAACTAAAGCCCCTGCCATGTGTTTTCAGGAAACAGTGAAACACAGTGAAGTACCACCAGTAACTGTACCCAGTGTTGTGTTTGTTTTGCTTCACCAATCAAATGCTCTTAGAAAAAGGGTTCTAAAGGGTTCTTCTCCTTAAAGTCTTTAATGTATGTATAATCCCTCAACAGAGTGTTTTACCATCTAGGAAGGTTGAAATGAAATCCAATTTAAAAGAAACTTTCACTGTCCAAAACAATTTTACAAGCAGGTGGAAGTCGACTACCTTTGATTTAGCCTGACTACCACACCATATTTGCTGTATATATGCATAATATGTTAGATAACCTTTCTCATGTCAGGTGTTATACAGCTAAATAATCAAAATTAGCATCACCTCACCATTTAAAAAGAGGCAAATGTTCCCCCGCTGCTGTCCAGATGGGTACACGTCAAACACACATGTGTAGCAGCCTTGATCACCAGGCTTGGTCCTCTCAATGGCAATAACGCTTGTGTGCATTTGCCGGTCAATGAGCTCCACACCATCTCGCATGATGAGGCTGCCAGGCTTCTCAGGCTCGTAATAGAGGATACTTTTGTTGTGCAAATCCATCCAACGAACCTGTTTGAGCACTTCATTGGTTTTTATGGTCACGTTACACACTAGAATAACAGGGAAGCCCAGTGTCGCCTGCAGCTGAGCAGGGGCAGTCACTTTCGCTAGGAGATGGCAATCAAAAGACATCAGACAATTAGGTTTGTGATTGAGGTATATATAATTAAGAGTAAGAGAATTTATCCACTGGTGATTTATCCTGAAAATCATGCTTTAATTTATAACTGATAAAAATTATGTTTAAGTCATAAAATTGGGAAAAAGAAAAAAAAAATATATATATATATATTATTATACGGTTATGTGTGGTTTTGGGAGATACTTTTAAATAATGTTAATATTAATTTTAAAAAAAATCCCTTCTCTTATAGAACTCCAATTCTGGAGTTGAACATAATAGTACTACTAGGTATCGTGATACAATGTAACAAATAATAAATATGGTCAAATATAGATTAATTAAATATAGTCCAAAACTAGGCATTGAAATTGCATGTCTTTAAATGATAGCATACTTTATTTTTTTAAATTCTGTCATTACAAGTACGAGTACATATAAAAGTTAACGCAAGGTAAGGTTAAATTTAACATAAGCAAGGTTATCATTATCAATATTTAAGAATAACAAATTAATTTGTATGAAATCCAGCACAAGAATTTTTCCCAATTTTTACGAGGCTGAACTGGTGAATCTAAAGAAACAAAATATCTTAAATTCTACCTGGAAGATTTTTATTTACTCAAAAAAAGAGAGAGAAATTTAAACCTCAATTTATGTGTCATGATTAGGGATGATGTAAAGCTAGAGGATTATGCTTGTAGGGCTGTACCTTGTAGTCTAGGGAGTATTATCACAGCCAACCACAGGCATGCAGAGACACACCTACACATCTTAGCCTGGAAAAAAAATAACAAAGTTAAGATTTTTAGTGGTTTTTTTAAATCACTTGTGCTTATTTTAAAGCCTAACTGACAGCAATGTGTCAGACAACAAAGGTAGGCACCCCCACCCCCAAAATTACTGTGGATTACAGTTGACGTTGACTCAACCAAGTCAGCATAATCAGCAGATACATGAAGAAATTAAATAAACATCATAGAACTTTATGGGTTATGAAAGATGCTTACCATACAGTAAAACCAATTTTTATTTTTCCTTTTTAAATTAAACACACAGCAACAGATTTCTTCCTCACATGGGTCATCTTAGTCGGTGGCCATTGTTTACTGGTAACCATCAAAATTTGGGAAGTTAAGAGCAAAACCTGCAAAACAAAATACCCAGTTTACTTAAATATAATTTTGAGTTCAGTCGAGATTATTCTTTTTTCAGTAGTACCAAGTACCACAGAAATATAGCAACACAGGTAACACACATATGAGAAATGTTAACTGAAAACATAACTAACATAATTTGTACAAAATAATGAGGGACAAAGAAAAACAACACATTCTTTAATGATTAATGGAATAAAAGGGCCAGATGTTTTGACTTTTAGAATCAACAAAGACTTATATGATCATCAGGGTGTGGTGTATCACTCCATAGAGATTACCAGTACATGTTTAATTACTCATCCCTGTGGTGAGTATGCCATTATTCACCCATAATTAAAACATTTAGCTACAAGCATGTTTGTTAGACCTTTGACAATCAACAAACAAACAATTTCCTGTTTAAATAAGAGAGAAATAAATAAAAAAAGCAATTATTTTGTAACTGCAGCAGTAACAAAACAGAAATGAAATTTTTACCTATAAATATTTTACATTTTCTTTAGTTACAAAATAGTAAGCAACTGGAGCTTGCTTACCTATAAATAATCTGTTTTATTATTCATTCAAGATATTTTCTGATTTCTAATTGGTGAACAACCATCAAATAATTATTGGTATTGCACCATTGCCATCTGATAACCAAATTAGTGTCTCATTACCATCAGATAAGTTGATTATTATTGCACGACTGGCATGCACGACATAGTAACGTGACTGTCTACTTTGAAGATATTTTGAATGAATAGCAAAATAATTATAGAATTCGACATGACATTCAAATGACATGATGAATTAATCAGTTTTGGAGGGTGATAACAACCCTTTGACAGAATAATTATGTGGCTGCTTAAGAGCAGACACATATTACTATTCACCCTAGAAAAACGTCTCTATTTATTTTTCTTCTTTTTATTCTTCTGTCGCACTTAATGCAGCCCGGACGGCAAAGTGCACCCATGCAATGTATATATCAAAACGTGTCTCAGCACTGTGAAGTGTGCTATTAATTTTATTGGCGTCTCGAGTTACCATGGCAACACAATTAGCCAAAAACCATGGCAAAAAATCCCATTGAAATGAATGGGGTTAACATTTCGAAGGTCAAAAGAGCTTTTTGCTACCTTTTATGGTTTTCTCTTAATTTCTGATCAAGTTCCAGAAGGATTTCTGAGTCTGTTTGTGTATTTATAATGGGTATCTATTGCGTGGCATGTTCTGGGCTAGAGTGCATGATGTCATCTTAGAGTGTGAGAAAAGAGAAGATTATCTTGGAAAAACGTTTTTTTAACTCACTTCTATGCCCACAATTTTCACTCTACACCAAAACATTTTACAACAAAACGGAGGAAAATGAGTGCTGGTTCTGACCATGTATCTTTCAAGTCAACAGCACTTGTAGAAGTGAAATGGCAAGCCTCTGACTGACAGATGTACTATGAGTCCCTCTATAGAACTTAACACAAAATAGAGCTTTTTTAAAAACATTTTGAGAGTCATTTTTAATTGTGACTCTTTAAACACTTTTTACAGTACAGTGAAATAATTTATATCACTGTGTTCACCAAATTCCTAGCTCTCTGCCATGGGAAACACAGTTTTCAAATTAGAAGACCAAAAGCAAGATGTGTG
This sequence comes from Neosilurus mollespiculum, assembly GCA_030014195.1. Classification (NCBI taxonomy): domain Eukaryota; kingdom Metazoa; phylum Chordata; class Actinopteri; order Siluriformes; family Plotosidae; genus Neosilurus; species Neosilurus mollespiculum. The sequence goes on from JAQMYF010000009.1 coordinate 7,007,909, forward strand.
CCTAAGACATTACTTCAGTTTAAAAGGCAGTTTAAAACTGTCACACACACACACACACACACACACACACACACACACACGCACAAACTGTGTTCTACAGTTCAGCATGCCAGTTTTCACGTATTTTCAAAATTTCTTCAGGAATTTTTCTAGTTAGTAACTGTTATTGCATATTACCAAGCAGTTAGTGTTTTTTGAACATTTAGGGATAAAAAGCAGTTCTTATTCCAGAATTGCTGTTTAATCAAGATATTTCACTAATTCTTTTAAATGCTTTTCAGCAGGAACAACATTATAGTTATTAGCCCAAAAGTAACTATGAATTATCACATTTATGCTTTGTTTTATATCTGTTATTTTGGTCAGTTCAGATACACTATAAAAACATAACATTGTGACTATAATATGCTGAAATTATTTAGTAACATCTCAGAAGTTATTTGGTATCTGTGATATTTTTTTAATTTTACTGACTACATAAAATTACAGTGGCTAAACTGAGGTATTTTAAATTAATTTAATTTATTACCTCCACCAAGGGGCAAGGTTATGAGATTGGTGTGTGTGTGTGTGTGTGTGTGTGTGTGTGTGTTGGGAGGGGGGGGGGTGACTATGACCACGATAACTAAAAAACTACTGGACGGATTTCCACAAAATTTTCACCAAATGTGGGTCTTGGGCCTATGAAGAACTGAATTACATTTTGGGCCTGATCCAAAACTGAATCTGGCCCGTGTCTAGGAGGGTTTCTAAAAAATGTTAAAAATAAGTGCAGAACAGGCCACAAGGGGAAACTGTAATTCTGCATCATCTGCTAATGATTACTAAATTGAAAAGTTTAGAGATTGCACTACCTTGGTGGAGGTCTGCACTCTCTGAGTTAATTTCTAGTTGGTGATGGGAGAACACCTGTTTTGTCATTTTATATCCATCCTAATATTTGGTGAGTTAAAAAAAATCAAGTAGCGGTCGCTTTCATATATTCTCTGATATTTTAATATTAATTTTATTAATATCAATACCCTACAGTAGCTATGCTCTGGTCAGCAAATGAAAATGACTTCACTTATTATTTACTTCACTGGGAAATAGAAAAAAAGCATACAATATAGAATTATACTGTACAATTTCCTTTAAACTTAATAATGCAAAATGTAGTTGATTTTCTTCTGCTAAAGAGATACAGATCACTGTACTGTAAGCATCCAGGTGGGCTCAAAAATATTTTTTTAAGTTTCCTAATAAGTACCTGCTGATTCTGGGTTTGAAGTGTAGTTTCGAAAAACAACCTGCACCCTGCTGAGATTGTTACCTTTCCACTACTGTTAGCATTATCTGGAAAACATAAAAGCTCTTGATTTCCTGCTTTCATGTCTAGACTGGCACATCAGCAGGACATCAGCGCTAAGAGAAGACAGATTACGTTTATCCAGTAAAAAAAAAAGGGGAGGGGGGTGATTTTGTTACAGTCCTTAAGTTAGGGAGAAATGGGAATATTTGGACAATTATTTTTTTTGTGCCCATTTGGTTGTTTTTAATGCTAAGTAGCTTGTGGATGCTTTGCTGTCACAACCAACCTTACCTGCCGTGCTTAACCCCAGTGTGAACATTATACATTAAAATATATTTTTCTATATATTATATATATTATTTTCCTGCTGAGCTCTGCCCCTGCTGTGCTATTAAAAGAGCCTGGTGTTTAACCTCAAGCACCCACATTGCCAGGAAATTCACTCACAGTGGCCTGGTTGTGGTTATAACAGCCCCACTCCCTTTACACACCTCAATTAATGGTCAGCATTACTATCACACTAAATATTGGCTTGTGTCAAAAGACTGTAATACTTCATATGAATGAAACCACAACAACCAGTGGGAACGCTGTTCTGACCTGCTGTTTAGTACAGTTGTATAGTAGTTGTGTGGTTTGGGAAATGAAATGAAGCCTTTGAGATATTTTACTGTGTGGCTTATGGGTTTAGCCTGTTTGGAAAGTTAATAGCTGGCTTCATTTCTCTTTGCCACAGCCAAATAAGAAACAAAACAAATTGTGACAAAAATAAAAATTGTGTTGATGTTTGTTTTGCAGTTAAAGCACCAACAGGCCATTCGTCAGAGTTAAGAGTATAGTAGAAAGTTTAATTACTGTTTTCCTTGAAACAAGAGGATTTCTGGAAAAAAAACTTCAAATTGGAAGCTAGCATAGCAAGCTAATTGTAAAAAAAAAAAAACAATCAAACAAACAACACATAAAATTAGGGGGTACCCGCCTTCACCCAGCATAGTCAGTTGAAATGGGTGCCAGCGTCTCCGTGACCCCTAATTAGGATTAAGCGGCTTAGAAAAAGAATAAATGAATGAATTACAATTAATTAAAATTATTAGCATTCAATTAATTATTATTATTATTATCATTATTATTATTATTATTATTATTATTATTATTATTATTATTGTTATTATGCCTTACTGTGTCACAACCTGCTATAGTGGATGAATCATTTTTCTAGAGATCCGCTCTACTCTCCTCATTTGGGATTGTTTTCATGACCTGGCCCTCATTCCAAATTAATTGAATAGTGCTGGTATAGAGCTTGGCTTAAACCCCACAATAATGGTTACACTTAAAGCATAAATGCTTTGATTCTTTGATTTATCACCACCTGTTTTTTCCACAGCTACATAGAAACCTGTGTAAACTGTCAACAATTTTTCTGTGTTCTACAGTTCAGCACGCCAGTTTTCACGTATTTTCCAGCAGCAGTTGTAGCCACATCTCAAAATTTCTTCAGGAATTTTTCTAGTTGTTATTATTATTATTATTATTATTATTATTATTATCATTGAATTTTGAAATGAATTAACATGAATCATCCTAACTTCAATGAGAAGCAAAATAATCACATAATGTTTCTAGTTTGCTACTTCACAAAGAAATGTCATGAACAGGTTTTGAAGGGGTGGGGGGGTGGGGGGGGTTGTCGTCAATTTTTTATTTTTTTTTTGGAGGGGTGGCAAAGTAATACTTCATTAGATTTTGGTGGTGATCTGGATCACGATGCAGTTCTGGGAATTTTTTCAAGTATATTTTTCCATTGTTGGATGGGGCAATTTTAACAATTTTGCCTTCAACTCCATAAGTAAAGAATACAGTGCTGCCACAAAGATTACAGTACAACATATAAGATCTATCACACACCAGTTTGGTCAGGGCCCAAGTAGCACTCCGGATCCAATGATCTGCAATACTGAAATATACTGGACTTGTTGAGAAAAGAATATTTATCAGAAATGAACTGCCTTGGAGGAGGTTTTCTTTCAGCCAGTGCTTCTACTGTAATTATTTCTGAAATATCTGTTACAGAAAATGGTACCTCATATACAAGAGAAAAATAACTAATCTGATCTGATTCTGTAGCAAATCGAAAAGACTGGAACGGGCTTTGGAAAAAATATATTAATTTATTATTTTTTTACTGGTTACTGTCCTGCTTAAAAATTATTCTCTACCCAACACTTTTCTTTCTACTCTCTTACTCTTATACATATTTATACATTAATTTTCTTAGCCGATTAACCCTAATTAGGGTAGTGGGGAGGCTAGCGCACATCTTAGCTGACTCTTGGCGAGGGCGGAGTACACCCTGGGCAGCTCGCCCGGCCATCACAGGGTCAACACATACACAACCATTCACACCCACATCTTGGAGCTATTTGGAACAGCCAATTAGCCTACTGTGCATATCTTTGGACTGTGGGAGGAAACCGGAGTACCTGGAGAAACCCAAGCAAGCACGGGGAGAACATGCAAATTCCACATAGAAACACCTGTGCCCAGGAATCAAACCCAGGCCTTCTTGCTGTGAGGCCGACGTGCTAACCACTGCACCACTGTGCCTCCAATACATATTTACATTATAAATAATTTATATGAGACAGCACATTCGCATAATGGTTAGCACGGCCACCTCACAGGAAGGGTCCTGGGTTCAAGTCCCGATCTCAAAGAGGGTGTTTCTGTGTGAAGTTTGCATGTTCTCAATATGCTTAGGTGGGTTTCCTCCAGGTACTCCGGTTTCCTCCCACAAATCAAAGACATGCACATTAGGCTAACTGGCTGTTCCAAATTGCCTCTAGGTGTGAGTGTGAGTGAGAACCCTTGTGTGTGTTAGCCCTGAGATGGACTGGCATGCTGTTCAGGGTGTACCTGAACAGGCAGAGATAGGCTCCATAGGCTCCTCATGACCCTCGTAGAATTGAGTGGCTTGGTAAATGAATGGATCATTATTTATAAAGCAAATATGTACTAAGGAAATGAAAACGTAAACCTATAAAGTGCAATTGTCGCATAATGAATGTGATCTTTTGTAGTTTCATGGCATCACTTAAAACAATTTACAACAAATAAATCACAAATAAACCCAATTTGCTTATCATGTTAGTGTTTATTGTGTTATTAGTTTAATTACTGCTAAAAGTAAAAAGTCATAAAGCCACCTGACAAAGAAATATATGCTTACTGTGTTTAAACATCAGCACTGTACATTCACAGTTAATCCTATACACACTGTGTGAAGAAACTTGATGTGATTCTTGATGATGAGATTCAGATTGATCACATCAGCACTATAGATTAGCAGATCAGAAGAAGACAACTCTGTGTTTTCAAGGCTCAAAGGGCTCTGTACCAGATAAAGGTGAAATCATATTTGAAACTACACCACCCCACGTCAACTCATGCCTTCAGCTTGTGACTTCTCTTTCCTTCTGAGGTCTAAAAATGCTCATTCAAAAATGCTGCTTCAGTATCCTGGCTCTGTGGTGGTGGTGGAATAAACTTCCCCTGATTCAGATGACCAAAGGTCTTCATTCATCCAGTGATAAACACACAGTCAGATACAACAAAGCCTTTACTTGCTCTTTGGTTGTCTGTCTGTCCATCAGAAAGAAGTCCAAGTACAAAGTTTATCTTGAACCTTAAAGAAGCCCTAAAAATCCTTCTTTTATCTTCCGTATGATATAATTAAGATTCATGCAGTATATTGTTTTAATGAGTTTTAAATACCGTTTTAATTCATTTGATTTGAATTCCTGCTACATTTGAATCACTGCTTTAGTCTGCATGTCAGAATACATTTTAATTTATGGCATTTGTAGTCAAGATACAAATGCAAGGTCAGCTAATTAATCATTATTAATAAATAAATAATGTTTTACATCAGATATAAGAATATAACCATGATTGCTACACATTTTGTCATGCTTATGAACTATAACAAATATACATTTAATTATTCATGCACAAGTAGAAACAACCAGATGTTTTCTATCTCCAGATGTTATGGTAGCTTAATTCAAAAAGCTAAATAAATAAATACATTAAAAAAATAATAAATAAATAAATAAATAAATAAATAAATAAATAAATAAGATTTGCTTTTATTGTTTATTGCTTTTAATAAATATTATAAATATTTTGCTGTTGTTATTAATAATAATAATATTTGGTCTGAATAAAAAACTCACCTTGAAATGCAGGCTTCATGTCGCAGGAAGTAGAAGTGATTAATAGATACACACCACACATACACCATATAAACACACACACACACACACACACACACACCGCTACATGGCAGCTTTCAGGAATAAAGTGCTCAGCACTCAGTCATGACTGGATTACTAACTGCCTCTGAGCTGAAGCTGTGCCCAACTTCCCACCTCCTGTATTTTCCTTCCTGCCTCCTAACCCACGTGAACGCGCGCACGCCCTCTCAATGCGCGCACACGTCCCCGGACAAGCGCACACGCTCCCTAGAAAACTCTGCCGGACCTGCGCAAAGTTGGCACCGCACCCCATGCAAATCTCACCTGACTGTAACCTCCTTATGCCTCTGTATTATATCTTTTCTCTTTCACCATGAGGGGGAGTCATCATCCAGGAGTTCACTCACTCACTCACTCTCAATCATTCAATCATTTAATCCTATTAGCCTGGCGGGGAGGCTGAAGCCTATATCAGCCGACAACTCCGTGAATAGGACGCCAGACCACTGCAGGGCAACAGACACACACAACCATTTACACTCACACTCACAACCAACAACAGGCAGTTAAGACCGGATAAAAATTCCCAGTTTCTCATCAGAACTTTTTGAAACCCAGTTTGTTTGTTTGTTTGTTTTTTAATAAAGAAATAAGGTGACTGTCGAAGCCCAAAAGCTTTTAAAGCTAAATGTAGGTAAAGTGACTGATGATGCTCACACAGACACTTGACACTTTACAGACAATATTACTTGAAAAATCGCCACTGCATTTATATCTCATTTCACTATATTGCATTTATATTTCATTTTATATATTTTTGTATCCTATATTTTCTTTTATTTTATATATTTTCTTTTATTTTATATTTTTGCATTTTTATATTTATATTGACCTTTAACTATAAAATCCTTTAAATAGTTTTAGTTATAGTTATTGTTATTGTTCTTTTCTTCTTATTATTGATAGCTTATTCTTCACATTTTAGGACAGTCGTCTACATATTGTACTGTGTATGGTTTTGTATGTGACAAATAAATTTGAATTTGAATTTGATGACTAGTCTTTTATAATGGTACCTTTAACGTGTATTAGACTCTGAAACTCTGAACAGCAGCCTTGCAAGTTCCAAAAATCTTTAGAAAATAGAACTATTTCAAACAGAACTAAACTAATCTCACAATTAAAATCACAGTATCTAACACGGAATCGCCTTCTGTGTTGTTTTTACGTTGTATGGGGCACTTTCTGAGGCTTTGAGTGTGTTTTTTTAAACAAAAAATCTAATTAAAATTAGCTGCAGTGGCAGTTTCTGGGGGTGGGTGCTAATAAGAAACCGGGAATTTCTTTTTTTTATCCAGCCCATATGCACGTCTTTGGACTGTGGGAAGAAACCAGAGCACCCGGAGGAAACCCACACAAACATGGGGAACCCCATACAAAAACGCCGAGGACCCCAGGACTTTCTTGCAGTAAGGTAGATGCACTAACCACTAGGCCACCAGAGAGTTAACTAAAGAACCTCATTATTCATTTTTCAACCACTGAGTTGTCTTGTCAGTCAAAAGTGTAAATATATAAATCATGACATTATCGAAGTTCAGACCTTGGCGATGGATGAAATACAAATAAAAGTCAAGAAACCAATACAAGTGTTTCATGCCTAGTTTATTCAAGCAGAATCATTGGTTACACTTCATTTTGCCACCGGGGCGCTCGCAGAGTAATAACGTTTAAGGTGCACATTAGTTAGTCGAAAAAAATCTAACTCAACTTTACTCCCTCCTCGATATTTTACGACCCCTGTGCAAAATATGCTGATTGACCGACATAAGTGGAATGTTTTAATATTGGGTTAATACAATATAGACACATTGCTCACAGTTTATTGGTAATCCATTACAGTGTTAAATACTCACTTTCACTCACTCATTTCCATAACCATCTAATCCAAATAAGGTCATATAGACCATCTCAGCCAATGCTTGGTGAAGGAGGGGTACACCCTGAACAACCCTTCCCAGACCATCGCAGGTCAAAACACACACAACCATTCACTCTCACACCCAGGAGCAATTTGGAACAGCCAATTAGCCTATTGTGCATGTTTTTGGTCTGTGGGAGGAAACTGGAGAACCCAGAAGAAACCCATGCAAGCACAGGGAGAACATGCAAACTCCACACAGAAACACAAGCCCGGGATTCGGACCCAGGCCTTCTTGCTGTGACGCGGACGGGCTAACCACTGCGCCACTGGTTGTTAATGCTTAACTGTGATGTCATAGTAGTAACTTGTTATTACCGCTTATTGAGATGCCATAGAAGGTTTTTGTTATTTAATATGAACTTCATATAATGATGTCAGAGGTAATTGATTGATTTTCATGTTGTATCTCTTCTATGTTGTTGTTAGAGAGAGACTTTATCAAACCTGACCATCCTGTAAAGAAGAATCAACGAAACTGATCTAAAGTTCTGTCTGGACTGCAACTGTGATTCTTTGTGATCGTTTGAACCAGAGAGGGCGGGCTGAGAGGTGCTGACGTCAGCGCCGTCTCTGCAGTAGTATCCGGCAGAGCGTTTCCTCTGCTCGGCCTTTTCAGCTGAGTGTCTGCGCCGCGCTGCAGTGAGATCCAGCGTCTCCTAACACCGCTCACCAATCCAACAAAATGATCATCTACAAGGATATCATCACTGGTCAGAATGTTTGATAACACATTGTTAAAGCTTCTTTTGGTGTAACTCTGATCATATTTTCTGTGTTTATCGCACTTGAGGGTTTTTTTGGTTGATGTTTTGATTCCTTCACGTCTCAGTGGAGCCTGAGGCCTAGTTAGCATAGCTAGCTTGTAGACTCGAGCTCACGCGTTTACACGCGCACCCGTAGTTCATTTTATTTTTCAGTTTTTTTACACCGTATAATTAGCGAGTAAAGTCCATACTTGTTTAGCGGAGTATTCCGGGGAATTAAAATGTAGTACCAAGTTGAGAATGACTCAGAAGTCACTTTATTAGCCTGTTAGCTGTTATGCTAAAATGCCGGCATGTTGACTAGACGAGTTTTTTTCCCTTTCCGGCAGCAGTTAAATGGACTAACTGCTCTGAATTTATTTTTGTCTTTAAAGTTGACTCGTTGTTCTCTGTCAGCTCAGAAATGTTTAAATTGGATTTTAGTTGAGTTATGGCTAGCTTTAGCTAGTTAGCTTGGTAGTAAATGTTACAGGTTGGAGGAGTTTTCCAGGCCTTGGATCCATTTCACTTCCAGGTTGAGGATCAGCTGATTTGTTGAATGTAATAAAATGGGTTCGATAAACTAGTCATACAAGAAAAGATTTCATCTCAAATCTTTATTTCAGTATTGGCTCTGTGTAATACTATGGGATGGCTGATTTTGTTTTGAGGTTATCTGATCCTTAACTGATCCCAGATGTTGTATTTTTCTTCACCTTCCAGGAGACGAGATGTTCTCAGACATCTACAAGATCAAAGAGACAGACATGATGATCGAAGTTGAGGGAAAGGTGACCGAATCTCCACTCATCCTTATACATGCCGCTGTTTTCCATTTTATATAATGCTTGTTTGAAATGAGTGAGTCATTGTACAGTGAGTCATTTGTGGGATTGACTCGTGAATCAAGTATCCACACTTCCCTGAGACACAATCATTGGGTTTGATTTCATGTGATTTGTGTATTATTTTTAAAATCTCCACTTTGTTGGGAGTTTGTATGTTGTGTATGTTGCAGGAATATTAGGGAGCCTTGTCCCAGAATTCAGAATACTTTATTGGTCCTGGAGGAAATTGGGTGCACACAGTTGCTCCATACCAAGTAAAGAAAAGATACATATGAAAATTTCAATAAGAAAAATGTCACGTTTATATGTATATTTTATTAGGGGTGGGACTTAACGTGTTAATTATGATTAATTCATACAGAAGATTTTGCATACCACCGAAGCACTTCGACCCTACGGTACCATCTAAATGCAAAGCATGTTGCAGCGAGCACAGAAACCATCGGGCTGTTAGCGCTAGCAGTCCTGATCCGAGTACGGACAAAAGGTGTTGGCAGCCCAAACTCGATCAAATGGCTGGTTTCAGGGCCAAAACCAGTAAGAGAACTTCAGCCAAGCTCACAAATTCACCCGCAAAATGGATTGCTCTGTATTGTAGACCATTATTAGTGGCAGAAGATGAGGGATTTGAAAATGTGAGATTAATTACAAAACCTCTAATTAGATAACAAAATAAATTTTTAATTGAGTTCCACCTCTGATATAAATATGTATATGTAAGTCTAAATTAGAAGTTAGTAATATCTATATAAACAGATCCAGAATGAATCCTGTCAATGAGTAAAATGAACAGTATTATGATAAACAGTAGAATATAAATGTAGTGCAAAATGCAAGTGTATACCAGTGGATGATGTTGCTATATGGTGGAGTTGTACAGTTTAATGTCCACAGGTAGGAATGATTTCCTGTGTTGTTCAGCAGAGCATTTAGGTGGTATCAGTCTCTCACTGAACGTGATGTGACAGACAGGGTTTATCTTTTTCAGTCCATTAGATACACTGATGTAAAAATTTGGTTCTGATGTGTTTGTAATTTGAGTCCAAACATGTATTTGTACTATGACAAAACAATAAGCGCTAGTCAGTTAAAACAGTTAAGCTGGCTGGTCAGAACAATCCATTAATCTAATCATGAGTTGTAATTGGTGGAATTAGTCATGTGGTATAAGAAGTATAACTTGTAATTAATATTTTTGCCTGGGGGCAGCTGTAGCTTAATGGTTCGAGAAGCAGCCTTGGGACCAAATGGTTGCTGCTTCGATTTCTGAACCAGCTGGAAAAATGGGTGGCAGTGGGGAGTGGGCTGTACCTTCCCTTCCTCCTCCTTCATGGCTGAAGTGCCCTTGAGCAGCGCACCTAACCCGCAACTGCTCTCCGGGTGCCCCACTGTGTGTGGCAGCCCACAGCACAGAGTGTGTGCTCACTGTTTCCGTGTGTGTGCGCGCACGCTCACTTTGGATGGGTTAAATGCAGATCATTTCCCTTGTGGGATTAATACCGTGTAACAAAATCAAATCAAAATAAATAGAAAAATATAGTTGGCTTTTAGATCAGTTACTAATAGATCAAGTTAAAAAAAATCCATTTGCGTCCATTTCTGGTGTTGCCGCTCTCGTTGTAACTGTGCTGTGTACCCTGGATTGTGCTTTGCGAGAATTGCTTTTCGATCTTTGTTGGATTTCTTCCTGTTAGTTCGTCATGGGCAGAGTGTGTGACATTTATAGCAAGGCAGCTTGTTATGGGTGGAGATGAAAACTGCTGCGATACAAACACAATCAGGTTATACAAGCCTCAGGTAGCCTTGATAGCACTGGCTCACTCTGGCCTGATAGTGGCTTATGTTCAGGCTTATGTTAATTCACATGGTGTCTGAACCATCTTTTTTTCTGCTTAAAAAAACAGTTTTGCTTAAAATGGTTTACAATTGAGGGGTTTGTATTATGCTGGCCGGGAACATAGAGTCCGAGTGGGCCATGTTCTGTGTCTCCATTATTGAGGCAGCCCAGAGCTGTGGTCGGAAGGTCATCAGTGCCTGTCGTGGGGGGAACCCCCGAACCAAGTGGTGGACACCTGTGGTGAGGGGGCCGTCAACCTGAAGAAGGAGGCCTATCGGGTCCTTTTGGCCTGTGGGACACCCGAGGCAGCGGACTTGTACCAACAGGCCAAACGTGCTGCTGCTCAGGCGGTCGCCGGTGCAAGATCTCGGGTGTGGAAGGAGTTCGGTGAGGGCCTGGAAAAAGACTATCGGTTGGCCTCAAAGGTTCTTGACCACCATCCGACACCTCATGAGGGGAAGCAGTACTCCACAAACACTTTACAGTAGAAGTTGGGAGCTGCTTGCCTCGACTGGGGATGTTATCAGGAGGTGGAAGGAATACTTTGAGGACCTCCTCAATCCCACCAACACGCCCTCTGTGGAAGAGGAAGAGCCTGGGGGTTCAGATGGTCGTCTGCCTATCACTGGGCCAGAGGTCACTTAGGTAGTTAAAAAGCTCCCTGGTGGCCGGGCTCCAGGGGTGGATGAGATCCGCCCTGAATACCTCAAGGCTCTGGATGTTGTGGGATTGCTGAGTGTGAAGCAGCAGGGCTCAGAATCAGCACCTCCAAGCACCTCCAGGGCTCTCCCTCAGAGATAGGGTGACAAGTTCTGTCATCCAGGAGGAGCTCGGAGTAGAACCGCTGCTCCTCCGCATTAAGAGAAGCCAGTTGATGTGGCTCGGGCATCTGACTGGAATGCCTTCCTGGTGTGGTGTTTCAGGCATGTTCACCTGGGAAGAGACCCCGGGGTCCACCCAGAACACGCTGAATGTCTTTTTGCTGGTCTGGGAACGCCTTGGCGTCCCTCAGGAAGAGCTGGTGGAAGTGGCTGGGGAGAGGATTAAGCTGAAGATGAGTTTACTCTGTGTGGTTTAACATTGACTCATAGGCCTTGCATCAGAGTAGTGTGTTCACCAGTGCGTCATGCTTGTGTCAACAGATGATCAGCAGAGCAGAGGGGGAAATCGACGATTCGCTGATCGGCGGCAACGCATCCGCAGAGGTCCAGGATGAGGGCTGTGACACGACGACAGTTAGCGGCGTCGACATTGTCCTCAACCATAAGCTCCAGGAAACCAGTTACGACAAGAAGTCTTACTCCATTTATATCAAGGATTACATGAAGACGTGAGTTCTCACATGTGCTGTTGTATGTAAATGATGTGATTGGACAGTGTCAGGGTGTCTGTCTTTCTATTTATCTGTTATTTATTTATTTATTTATTATTAATTTTTTTTTTTTTTTTTTTTTTAAAAACCATCAATTTTCTCACTCTGTGTGTAACGACACCATGTGTGTCTAAAAGCAGAGCCCTGATAGGTTTACTTCCTTAAGCACGTTATACGGCAGAAATGTCATGCTTCCCTAATGTGATTGGGTTAAAATCCTTTCTATTCACACGAGTAGTGCGTTGCATGGCAGTAAGTGTTTATGTTGCCAGCTAAAAACGAAGATACCTCCTGCAAATTGAGCATAGAATTCTGTTTATGTTGTTAAAAAGTGTATTTTATTTTATTTAATTTTTAAAATAAAGTTTATTTTATGGCTTAAAACAAGTAACAGTTTAGGGGAAGATAGAGTAGAAGTTACCTCAGTCAGACATTCATTCCCATCTCTTATATTACAGTTAATCAGAAAAAACAAAGTGATACCTCGTTTATTGAAATACCTTTACTGGTCCAAAAGTTACAGTATTTTAAAATCTTAAGGATATGGTTTTATTTTACACTAAAGTAAATTTAATTAAAATGCTTTTTACTCTACATTTTCTTATTCACTTTTGTATATAGTTTGGCTCTGAATTTTAGTGTTATTTATCTGCATGATAAATGTAAAATGTTCACCCCTAAAAATGGATGAAAAGATTTCCCACTTGTGAAAATGGCAGAGTCAGCAAATCTGTAGATTTTTGAAAGTAAATCAGCCATAATTTCCTTAATATTGGTGCCAGTTTTGAACTGTTATACAGCTTAAAACATTCCCTTTTTTATAAATTCGTTCTACTATTCTATATGATCAAATCTGATTAAAAACCTGATTTAATAAGCAAACATCAATTTTGATGCCATCATTAAGTAGGTACTGCTCTTAAATCTTCTGGGTAAGTCTTCTATCTTTCAATTGAATATGTTCATGTATATTTATATGTTGCAGTGTGATCTGCATAATGAGTTTGTATCAAAAGAATTATTAGATTAAATATAATAGAGGCCATCTCAATATCAGCTGACCTATAACTATGTACTATAGCTATGTACGAATTATTGATGCATCATTAACTTGGTAATCTTTCAATAAAAAATTTAACTGCAATTTATCAGCATTTTAAAACATGAAATGACCGTTAGGGTGCAAGGACACTTCGTCACAGTTCATATGGGGATATGGTCACTTATATTAACATGTAATCAACGTTATGATAGTGTTTTCCTTCTCACTAAGCCTGTACAATCAGCGCTGTCAAAACTAAAGTCTCCAGTAATGATACAATAATATTCATATTCATTCAACATTGATCTAGAAGATTCGTAATATATACATTCATAATTGTTTGTATATTTGAGAGGTGACGTATACTTTCGGTATTTGTGTCACTTCCGTGCTCAGTGGGTCCGCCATGTTGCTTGCCCCAAGTTGTTCTCAGGAGGACGAGAAGTCTTTGTCTAAACATCCAATAGGCGCCATTTCACATCAAATAATTTTATCTTATACAATTGTGTGTTTTTTTTTTTTTTAATAGACAATATAAGCTTTCTTTTTATATGAAAATTACATGATTTCGGATTTAACCATTCTATAGCAAATGAAAACTGGTATTTTAACCACTGTGATGGGCATAATTTTTATATACGAAAATGCGGCAGAAGAAACTATCTAGCCGTGTGTCAGTGTTTCCGAGCGATTCCAACAAATGAGAAGCTGTGAGAGCCAACGTGAACCATCATGCTTTGCGAACCGGCGTTCAGCACTGGGCCTACATTCTGTCAGAAGGCTGGTAAAGCCTGTTTTTAATTGCTGTTAAGTTGATTAAATATGCCAGTTATACACAAAGCATGGACATATGGTAAACACTTAACCTTTGCTTTTACACAAAAATAAATTTAATACTGCAATTACTGTGTTTAAAATTACTCAATGAAAAATCACACGTGTCCACGCTTGCTGCGGCAGCCCTTGGGGTACCTGGTTATATTCCGCCACTGTTGTGCGTACCTTTGCCAATTTGTCCACGGAAGACCGCAGCTCGGTATGCTTAATGTGCGGACAGGCAGTAGGCCGCAGTTGTGTGTGTACTATAAAAGTATTTTTAGGGCAATCTCCATTTCAAGTGTTAAGGAAAATGTTGCGACAGTGTGCGTCACTGGTCTGTTTAAAGCAGTAGTTTCAACAGGATATACACAGTATGAAAAGTCAGGACAGACTACTGTATTTCAAATTATTAAATGTTTAAATCAAAGCACTACTACAGGCTTCTTAAAAATACAACAAAGGGCGAAAAAAATCTCATTTATCCCTTTCTTGTATTCTTGTTCTGTTGTGTTAAATAAATTAAAAAGTACCTGTTCTTAAAATTATAATTTTTTTTTTAATCCTGTCCTGAGTTGACAAGATAGAAATCCGCCAAGCACAGAATAAAAAAGAAAGGCCTACGGTAAAGCTAATGCTTCATGGCAGGCTCTTCAATTCATTCTAGTTATTTCTTGAAAGGCAAAAAGTATATAGATATGTGACTCGCTGCAGCATAATACGGATTAAGTAGGAAATTTGGCATACTGTGATGTCGCTAATCAGAAAATGCCACGTTTAAGAAAATGTTAATTGGTTACAGAACCAGTTTCTGAATGTTCGCATTTGAAACTCCCTAACATCCATAAACTAAATAAATCCAGCACTCGACCAATTAGCGCCATCGTACTAGCATCTTCCGAGCAACAGAAGTTCTGTTTACACAGAGTCATGTCTGTTTTGAGGCTTCTCATTGGTTTACCATTATATAATTTAGGGAATCAAGGCGTCTGCCCTTGCCAACTAAGTTGTGTCTGCCCTTGCCGACTGCTGAGCCCTCCTGGACAATTTGACTACACCAATTTGTCTGTAGCTTCCGATATCTATTAAACCGGGGTCTGTGGAATGGAGGGTTGAGTGTATTTGGACATGGAGCCATTTCTTAAACAAGTATTTTAGCATGGATGGATTGTGTTTATGGATATTTGAGCTTGGTCATGTTGAAGATTATGCTTTCTCATGATTCTTGGCAATATCGCATTTTTGTTTTCTGTTTCCTTTTTTTCCCGTCATTTTCAACTTGGCCGCTTACTCAAAACACTACCATGCAACTTAATTCGTATTGTGCTGGAGTGGGTCACACTATCATTTTCTGTATTTGTTCAGAAGCTTGTTAACGGTTTAATCCCGTGAAAATACTGTTGTCTTGAATTATATAAATATATAATTATTTATGATTGTGCATCTCTTGACAGCCCGGTCACTTCTCTTGTGCTGTGAGTGGGTTTTAAATTTTGGATGCTAAATGAAATGTCCCTGCGCTTTCTTCATGTCTTTTGTGGCTTAGGAGATTGAATTGGGGACTACATGACTTTGTTAAGGGTGTTAATTCCTTTGTAGCTGAAGCAGCGTGGATGACATTGCCGGTGTGTTTGGTGAATACATGCCTGTTTTCTGTAACAGGGTGAAGGCCAAACTGGCAGAGTCAAATCCTGGACGAGTAGAAACCTTCATGGCTAATGCTCCAGCTGAGGTCAAGAAAATCCTTGGCAACATCAAGAACTACCAGGCAAGCTTTGTGTGTGTGTGCAAACAAGGGTGTGTTCATGATAACGTACGATGATGACTATCTTAGGACACCTTTGGAGGTCATAACCAGTGAAACCAAATCATCTTCTGAGTACGCTCAGAACATTAGTCGTCATGGCTCTACTGTTCTGGTTTTGGTTCTGACTGAATCCTCCTGGCAGTTTTTTACAGGTGAATCCATGAACCCGGACGGAGCGATTGGACTGCTCGACTTCCGTGAGGATGGAGTGACGCCGTTTATGCTGTTCTTCAAAGACGGTCTGGAGATTGAGAAATGTGTAAGTGTGTTAAGATACCCATAATAAATTAAGGGTGTTAAGAGATTGGTCAGTGTTTTGTATCTTGTGAATGGCGAGTCAACACGGCTTCAAACATCAATACGATTTCCTGGTTTTCTGTGTCACGACGCATGTTATATGACTGACTTTAAAAACAGTAGGCAGAGCTTGTGGTCTTCACAAATGCGAAAACTTAAACGCTACAATATTGCCAGTGTTATCATTTATGTACTGAAGTTCTTTCGGGTTTTCTTTTGTTTGTAGTATCCTGCCTTAATCATATGATTATTAGACAGTGCTTGTTTTCTGTATTTTGGATTTTCGATAAGTACTGTTCCTGTGGGATATCGTAGCGTTGTACATTCACGTTATAGGTTTAATGTACTCGGATACAGCTATACTACATTTTGAGGTTTAGCGTTTTGGAGAAAAAATGGGCGGAGCCTGGTCTCTGGCATCTACTGATAGACCTGATGCCATTGTCAGTGGCCTCTGGGTTTGCACTCAGATGCGACAGTATTCCTCCTCATGCTTTCTCACTGTCTGAAGTGGCAGAAGCAGATTGAAGAGAGGAGGACAGTCCAGCCATTTTTATCCAGCTGTTTGTTTATTTCCCTGCATTTGTGAAGTAGTGAGGGCGTGTGATGACGGCAGTTTAAACATGCATTTTTTCAGTCTGTGAGAAGCATGCAGGTAGTTGGGTTGTCCAGTCTGTCTAAAATAAGAACACTTGGGTTGGAAGTCTTATCACTTTCTATTTGAGAGTTTCTTTCTCACTGCTTGTAAATCCTTGTGCTCACACTAGCAAGCAGCAACGCATGTGTTCTTTGCTGGTGTTTAGATACAGCTGTGAGATTTCTCATTGCTGTGCTTCAATTAGTGGGGTGTTTTAAAGTGACGGATTCTTCGGGTCAGGCCTGTGGTACGAGCGGTGGGGTATCCACTACATACATGGCATTTAATAGAAAGGAAAGGGTGAGGTTTCATGTTCCATCAGCATACAACCTATAGACATGAAGGTAAATAACGCTTGGAATGGAGTAAGTCAGCACTTGTGAATATGACATGGAAGCTCATGCGCAATAAAGAGCTCATACCAGGCCACGTTTTCACTGATTTTAATTTAACACGCTAAGTGAAACCGTGTGAGGGTCAGGTTTTTGAATGAACTGTATCAGATATTGAAGGTGTTTTTGTATGTTTGGATCTATGAACTGTACAGCACTTAGCTATTGGTGTAACTGGAGCGAACATTTGGGATGGAATGGTGTCTAATGTGTGGTCTCTTTTTAGTAAACTACCCTGCCTGTATCCCTGACTGCTGCTTCTCATCAGCGGTTGGCCGTGAAAGCTTTTGGATCAGATCCCTCATTCCACTCGACTCCATCAGGATCAGAACTGAAAGCTCTTTTAAACACCTCCCCCTCCTCCTCGGCCACCGCTCTTTGATTCCTTTCTTGGTGTCCACGCAGAAGAACTCAAAGCCCCTCCACACCCCAGCTTGGTGGAGCGAACAGTATTTTAGTGAGCTGGATCAACATTAGAGAGTGCTGCATTTTCTGGGGGATGAAGACACGATGCAGCTCACGTTAGGGTCTAATTTTTTTTTATTTCATCCACTCTGACTGCCTGCCAATTGGTTTTGCTGTGTGCATGTCGGCACTCACAGGGCAGTTGTACAGATATCATCTCTCCCCTCCCCAGTCATGTTCTCCAAAATCACAGGATTGTATAGGATTTCTTGGCACTATTTGTGACATGAATAAAGTCAAGCTGCTGGTTAAAGGGGTTTTGTGTGGACTTGAGAGTTATTTAATTATAATTGAGATAGAGATATAAAATTTTGTCTTGTCTCAGACATCAGATTAAAGCACATAGTGTAATTTCCTGGATTTCGATTCGTTGCTAGTTTCTGCCTTAGTGTGTGCTCATTCAAATAAATATGACTTGGTGCACATGAACACCCTGTCATGTACAGGCAGCGTTACTACTTTATCCTCCATCTTGTTTGATTTAGTAGCTACAAATGCACTAATGCTAATTTGTGCTAGCAAACCCTAACCCTTTTTCCCTGTTAGCTTATCAGGCTAACATTCTATAATGATAATGCCGCTAAACACACTCCATGTTAAAGGGATTTAGGAACGATGCTTTAAACCATTTTGGTGTTTATACCATCTTGTAATCCTGTTGTCTGATGTGTTGAGACAAAACGTTTAATCCTGAATTGAAAATACAATACTTAAAATAAACGTTAATATTTTGGTAAATTGTATTTCAAGTAAAAATTGTGCACATTTATAGTTGATTAATTTGTTCTGTAGGTTTTAAGAGTCTTGAATTCCCGGGTATTAAACAAAATCAGCTCAATTCAGTTTTATTTGTATAGCTCTTTTTACATCTGACATTGTACAAAGTAGCTTTACAAAGTAGAAACAAAACTGATGAATTTAAACATTTTTCTATAAACTTTACACATCCCTGGTGAACAAACCCACAGCGATGGTGGCAAAGAAAAACTCCCAGTCTACACAAGGAAGAAACCTTTAGAGGAACCAGACTCAAAAAAGAAGCCCATCCTCATTTGTTTTTTTCTCTTGGGAGTAAAATCAGTAATCAGTCACACTGTCTTCCTGAAACCATTTGCTGACACCTGTACATGGGTGTCAATAACAGGTTAGTAAACATCGATGTATTTTGATATTTTGAAATTGTATGCCCACTTCTTTTTTTTTTAATAATTTATCTTGGCCTTTTCCCCTCCTTCGAATTGTAGCCAAGTCATTCGCTATAGCGTAGCGTTATCGCTGGAGAATTTTCACTTAATAGTGAATGTGAACCTTCAAACTTATCAGGTAGACGTGTAACGATCCTGCTTAAATTATAACTGGAAAAATAATCAGATCATTAATTGATTCTAAATGATTCATAAAGGACAAAGCTGGAGTGTAAATAATTTAGCGGGATGATTTTTACCCATGACTCTCATATTTAAAATGAGCCACGTCAACGGTGTGAATAAAATTAAGTTAGGTTCAAAGTCATAGGCCAATAAATCGTATCCGAGCAGATTCAGTGATCATCGAATATTGAGTCAGTGCTTTACTGTAGCACAAAGCCAGAGTTTACACTCCAACAGACTCCAGCTTTTACTCACAATAAACATTCTTGTTGAGCTTCAGTGATGATGAATATGAATCAATACACGTCTACAGAATGTAGTTTTGTCTTCCTGGACATGTTTTACATGTGGCAACGTCACCAATGATACACAAGAATACCCACAAACGAAATGGTCTACTCAGTGTAGTCACCTTCCATCCATGTGTGTACTGCTATAATATTATACGTCTACCGGAGCTTTTTATTCCTCAACTTCCAATGGTTCTTATTACATTGCTTTCAGTCATGTGACCAAGCAGGTAATCATTAAAGGAACTCAAAACATGATTACAGAATTGGAACAGAATTGCAAAACTGGTACACAAACTGAATGCTTCTAAAGAGGAAATTTGTGCCATTCACGGATGTAACAAGGGGGCTTTGCGATGTACGTGTGATCCCCCACTTATTCTCTTCTCATTTCCAACTGCATTGAAAGATCCAGAAGGCCGCTATGAATGGGCAAATCAGGAAGACGATCCAGTTTTATTTCATTTGATATTATTTTCGTATGTTAATTAGCATATCACTAATGCGAAACCAGTACGGCTTCATGCATGCCTGTATGGTCCCACTCAGAGCCACTGACTTTATGCCCTTGGGACTTTTAATTCAGCAAAGGTCCCTACATATATTTTAATTAAAGGTCGACCCAGGACACGCTGCAGGGACTATATCTCTTGGCTGGTCTGGGAAGACCCCGGTGTCCCTCTGGAAGAGCTGGAGGAAATGGCTTGGGAGAGGGATGTCTGGACCTCATTGCTTAGGCTGCTGCCCCGGGACCCGACCCCGGAACAAGCAGATGATGACGAAGATGAAATAACACAAACACAACCATTCACACTCACATCTACGGGCAATTTGGAACAGCCAATTAACCTAATGTGCATGTTTATGGGCTGTGAGAGGAAACTGGTGTACCCAGAGGAAACCCATGCAAGCACAGGGAGAACATGGACACTCCACACAGAAATGCCTTCACTGAGCCTGGGACTCGAACCCAGGACCTACTTGCTGTGGGGCGGACGTGATAACCACTACATTCCACCCATCATATTCTGCACCTCATATTTTTTTTCTATTAAGTTGCGTTTTGGGGGAGATTCCCATAGCCGAACATGCTCCTTGTCACTCCTCCATAAGGGGGCTGCCATCATCAATCCAAAACTCCTCCTTCATCTGTGAAAGGGTTTTTAGGAAGCAAAGCCATTGTGCACCTTGTTTTTTTTTCAGTGCTAGTGGAAATAAGCAGTGCAGATATACACAACTCTTCCCTGGAACACTCATTAATGTTTTTTTTTTTTTAAATGTCAGTATTAATGCTAGCATTGAGACGTTTCATCACATTACAGTCATATTAAAAGCAGGTCCTGCACAAGACATAAATTATTTGCAACATTTTATATGTAAAAATCTCACGGCCATTCTTAGCGATCTAAACACTTCGAAGTGCGAGATATCTTGATTTTTTTCTCTCTGAATAAGAACTAAGCAATGTAAACAAACCTAAGGGATACATACCAGCTTACTGAGTTGAATTTCACAGTTTGTGTACACAAAAACCTGTGATGTCATTTTCGGAAAGTGCGGATCATGTGACAAATTTGAAGTGGCAACAGAGTCAAAACTGGCGATGTGCAGAAGGCGAGTATTCAAAACTGAGTCTGAACAGAAAATGAGAATTTCTATTCCAGATGATTGGCAGAGGTGGTAGATACTATGGGAAGAGAGCACTCAGATACAGCCAGATTTTTGCTTGACTGGTAAGTAAAACACTATTATCGTTCTGCCCTCGCTCACATCTCCAGACTGTCTGACAATGGCCTCTGTGGCATCTCACAATGTCGGTCAAGCGCAATAATGTTATAGACTATAGTTAGAAATTAACACTAGTGCTTTTATGTGGTTATGTGACGTCACTGAATTGCGTGTACACAAACTTCTGTATTGTACGAGTATTTTCGTGAATGAAGTCATTGGAGGATTTGCAAACTCGCCCTCCAAGTTCTCGAAAACGTTTGTCCCCATTATTGGTGGAAAATTGAGAAATTAGTAATTATAGTTCTGTTTTGGCAAGAGAATACTTAGTTGTGTTAAATAGTGATGTTTGTCAAAACCGCTGGGTTGACCATGCATAGGGTATACTTTCCGCAGGACATGCCTTTAAGTTTGCAGCTCGCAAAAAACAAATACAACTTAGTCAGGGTTGAATTCCTGTACTAATTTATTTCAGTAGAACACACACTACCTTAAAACTTGGGTTAAAATCATTAACACTGACTGGGTGTGTCTCCAGGCTGCCCATTATCATCATGTTCAATATTCAGCAACAAAAGTTAAAATAACAATAATAATAAGCTATAATGGTGTAATTATACCTCCACAATTCCCTGCATGTTTCTTTCACATAAAAAAGGAGTAAAAACACTAAAGTGTAAAACATAAATCCACAAACAAGTGGTTACTAAGATACTAAGTTTACTTAGTACTGCAACTAAGGTTACGGTACTAAGGAAATTATAACAACCAGAAACCGCCGTTATAAAGAATAAGGAAAGCAGTGAAGCCGCCTAGTCGCTCTTCTCCTCTGTCTGGTAATGTCTGTACTCGGGTTTCAGCTCCCACGTGTTCTTGTGAGTTCCTTTCACGTTGTAGATCCCGATGTCACGCAGGATCTCCTTCAGGTAAATCTGAGTGCAAAGAATGTACACAAGACACACACATCGTCAAAAGATATTTGTGGAACAGTCTCCTGGCCATGAACTTCAGGATCAGATTCCGAGCAGGACGGAGCTTTTTTTTTTTTAATCGGTGTACAGAAAAAATAAATCATTAAAAAAAAAAACTCCCGCTATTTAATCTCATCATTAGTTATAACGTTGTGAATATAAAGATTTAGGCACTGCCTAAAAGTGGAGCTCTGAAAATATTCACTACTCCTGATACAGAGGTTTAACGTGAACTCGTTTTGAAGATGCCATCAATGATGTAATTTCATGTAACCGTCACGTTATGACCGCCCCCTCCCCAAAGTTTTGATATTGTCTGAAGGTGTTACGCTGTTCAGACAAGATTAATTTCTTTAATGGAAACCCAATATCACCACAGGGTACCGAGATGCCATTCAGCTGGATAGAATCACTTCCGTAAGCATGTTATATGTGGAAGAAAGGTTATGCGCTTCCCTAATGTGATTGGGTTAAAAGCCTTTCTATTCAAATGAGTAATGCATTGCAAGGCAGTAATAGTTTATTATGCCAGCTTAAAAAAAAAAAAAAAAAAAAGAAGAAGATTTTTATTGCATATGGCACACAGAATTGTGTTTATGTTGTTTAAAAAAGTGTATTTAATGTTATGGCCTGAAATGAGTAACAGTTTGGAGGGGAAGATGGATTGGAGGAGTAGAAGAGGTTCCCATCACTCAGACATTCATTCCCATCGCAACGGTTATATGAGAACCATCACCGCAGAGTTTCCATGTGTACACATATGTATGGATAGACAGTGTTCGCAACACAAAAACCATATCACTGCTAAACCAGTTTCTCTTTAGTATGGTGCTCCACATGGCCGTGCAGAGCTCCGCTATACAGTGAATATTGATGTATATAAACCGTCATTATAGATTAACTACAACCTGCTAATAAAATGGTAAAATCTTTGTAGAATCAAAAAGATATAAAATTGGACATGTTCCAGGACCATGTTTTTCTTGACCTTTCAGTACCTGCAGACACTGATCCACACACACAACCCAGGCATTAACAATTCTCTACATTCATTTTTGGTAACAGCTGTGAAATTGCCCCTAAGAGAAAGTGTGACTGTGTATTGCTGCGTGTGTGCTGCACTGCATTGGTCTGGTAAGCTGTTCAGGGTGTACCCCCGCTCATCGCCCAGTGTCAGCCTCCCTGTGCCCACAGTAGGATGAAGCGGCTTAGCGAGTGAGTGAAAGTGTAGCACTTACCCTGTGTAAGAGAGAATACCCCAACATTATATAAAACCTGCTAAAGCACAGCCATAATTTAGGAAAGATAGTACCATTACTTATGCAGTAACATTGTCAAAGATGATTAATATTCCTGTAAAAAGTAAATCTGTGCTTTCCCTCTTTAAAAAAATAAACAATCTTAAATGTAAAGCTACTCATCATGCTGTTTGAAAGCGTTTTCAGTGTTTGCTGCAGCAGTGCAGTGCTTTATTCTTCAGCCCTGATGGTTCGTCCGTTTATTCCTCCTTTGTCTCAGTTAACTCATTGTACTCCTTCGCATGCTGCGTCTTCAAATGATTAAGAAGATCGTCGGTGTTGAATTTGGTGAGACTGATATCTTGTATAACATACACGTCGCAGTTTTACTGATGGAACTCACTCACTTATTTGCTGAACCGCTTAATCCTACTAGGGTCGAGAAGAAGGGTGCCCATCTCAGCCGACACAGGGTACACCCTAAACAGCTCGCCAGTATATCGCACTGAAACACACACAACCATTCACACTTTCACCTAGGGGCAAATTGAAACAGCCAGTTAGCCATTTATTGCGCATTTCTATGGACTGTGGGAGGAAACCAGAGTACCCAGAAGAAACCCACACAAGCATGGGATAAAAATGATCCACACAGAAATGCGTTCTCTGAGCCCGGGAATTGAACCCTGTACTTTCTTGCTGTGATGCGGACGTGTTAACCACTACACCACTGTGCCGCCCCCTGGGTGTCCAACCTTTCCAAATTGCGGACATTATGCTAACACTGGCTAGCGGACGTTACAATTGGAAGTTGCTTATTCTTCACTGCTGTGAACAGAAGCTGGCAAAAGCAATATGTTTTCTCCAGTGCAGAAGAAGAATTGACTTCCAGCATTGAAAACAATGGCTTCACTTTTATCATGTGGTATCTGGCATTTTTTCCCCCAGGATCAGAGACATTTGGTTTCAGCACACATTTGCTGAACTGCTTAATCCTATGAGGGTCACAGGGAGGCTCGAGCCTATCTTAGCCGACATTAGAGGTGAAGGCAGGGTACACTCTATACAGCACGCCGGACCAGCACACACACAACCATTCACACTCACATCGAGGGGAAATATGGAACAGCCTATTAGCCTAATGTGCATGCCTTTGGACTGTGGGAGGAAACTGGAGTATCCAGAGGAAACCTAGCAAGCACGGGGAGAACACGCAAATTCCACACAGAGACGCCCAGGCCTTGAACCCAGGATCTTCCTGTTGTGAGGCACACGTGATAACCACTACACCACCATGCCTGGTATCAACTCTAAAACATA
>JAQMYF010000009.1:7046873-7065242 GCA_030014195.1 Neosilurus mollespiculum
GCATAGCCATCAGCGTGTTTCTGCCCTGCGATGGCCTGACGAGCTGTCCAGGGTGTACTCTGCCCTCGCCCAGAGTCAGCTGAGATGGGCGCCAACCTGCCCTGTGACCCTAATTAGGATTAAGCGCTTCAGAAAATGAAGGAATGAAATTATAGACCAGTTTGACTGAAATCAGTTTTTCAGTGCATGGCTAACACCAATGAACACTGGTTTAAAAACCAATTCATCATGTAAGAAGTAATCATTTAGTAAAAAAGGTTCAACCTTTCTGTACATTTAGATTTTAGCATCACTGTGTGGATGGTGAAGTACTTTATACAGTATATCGTGTGACCTGTTCAAGATTTTTGTAGTTTGTAATCTTAGGTACTCAATGTGCATATATGCCTCAATTGACTGTCTATTATAGTACTATTATCACATGCATGAAATCTTGATTGAATCCTGACCAGGTCCTTACATCAACAACAATAATAATAACAAAAAGTAAATATTTTTCATTTATAGGCCGAGAGTATCCAGCACTTCAAAGCGAGCACGGTCACAGGCTGACGCTTTGGATGCTGCTGCACCAGTATTGGCCTCGAAGCGAATTGCATTTTGTGAAACCAGTACCAGGAACTGCCTTGACCATGAAGCAGATTCAGCTGCAGAGGCTGCCCAAATTGTATGGCATTTACATTTTTGACGATTGCATTTAAACACACTGTGACACTTAACATAATACGCTTAATAGATAATGATGCTGTGCAGTTAGAATAGATGCTATAGCCTTGATTAGTATATTTATATTAGGTTTATTCTGTGGATCATTCCTTCTTTCAACCCAATCCTGACAGGTTTTGCTTGAAAATATAAATCCCATCTCTGAATTCAGCTTTGTATCAATACCAGGGGTGATATTAAATGTGTTTGATATAATATATATGGAGGATAATCTGTATGCTTAATCAGCTGATCATGAGTCAGTGAAGCAAAGGCTGGATGCAGCTCAGAAGTGCATAGAAGAGTTAGAAAGGCAGTTAAGGAACTCCAAAAACAGGGAGCGGAGACTAAAGAAACTTGTACAGTCGCTTCTAGAGGGAAAAAAGGGCGACGTAATACAGCAGCCTGACAACTGTTTCAATTTCAGAGCACATTTTGTCATCTCCTTTACCGCTGTGGCATGAAACCAGGAAACAAGGGGAACGCTATAGCGCAGGACAACACCGGTCTCATCTCATTATCTACTGCAGACATGTCTAGTAAAGGAGAAGATCTGGCACAGAAGCCAAAACTCTTCAGGTCTCAAAGTCTGCCACCGGAAGATTTGAAGGAGAGGAGAAGGCTTTTTCCTAAAGTGAAGAAACAAGACGGGCTGGTAAGCGGGCCTTTTTTCGGGGCCACCATGGATGCATATAAGGTCAGCGGATTGGTGTCAACAAGTGACGACCTCCCCCGGTGAATACCCAAACCAGCAGGAGTAAGCAGTTCGGAAAATGAGTGGAGGTGTGTACGGGTCTCACTAGTCAAAGATAGTTACTATCAGCTGGTAAGAAAGTACAGATGAAAAAGTGAAAATAAATAAACAAATGAATCAAGATCATCTGCGAAATCTTTATTTATTTCATCTTAACTAAAGCATGAAACTACAGCACAATAAAAGAACAAAAAAAAAAACTCCCACAAAATAATATTTTACATTATATCCATATCAAACCCCTCACCCCCCCAAAAGGAAAACCTCAACATCAAAATAAAGCTCACTGTACAACATCACAGTTATTAAATAGGTTAAAATTCCTAAGACTGTATATGATGGTAGTAGAGAACACACAGGATGATCACTTCAGATCACTTTCTACTTCTTTACTGAAGGAAACTCAACAGCACAACGCTACCAGTAAAGTTACAGGTGGATTTATGTGTGGACTATAAAGAAAAACAGATATAAGAATCCAAAGATTAGCATCAAATAAACAAATGCACTAAAATTAACCCTTTAAAGGCCACACCAAGAAAAAGGCAATGGCATTTATTATTTTTTTTAATCAGTTTTGGAAACAATAACAATGTTTATGTTTTTGTTTAAACAACCCCCTTTTTTTTTTTACCATTTTACCAAATGGTTGAGATTAATTAAAAAATATATATAAATAAATCATTGAAGTGTTCTTCATTAACATTCAACATTAAAGGGTTAAGTACTGTGTGACTTAAACATTGCATAAACACTCATGTCTCATGGTGTGAATATACATAAGGAACAATAAGCAATTAAATATACACCTATTTCAGTGAAAAGAGAAACAAATGACTGATCAGAATGAATGAACAGAAACAAATGATTAATCGTTCCTGAAGACTACAAACTTAACTGCACTTCAACTGGCAAGGAGCAGCTTAGCAACCATTAGCATTAGCAGTATTTGCTGAGGGCAGCATGGTGCTGTAGTGGTCCTGGCGGTTCTGGGTTCTATTCCCAGGCTCGGGTGTTTCTGTGTAGAATTTGCATGTTCTCCCGTACTTGCATGGGTTTTCTCCAGGTACTCTGGTTTCCTCCCACAGTCCTAAAACATGCACATTAAGCTAATTGGCTGTTCCAAATTGCCCCTAAGTGTGGTTGTGAATGGTTGGATGTGTGTTTGCCCTGCAATGGTCTGGCGAGCTGTTCAGGGTGTACCCCACTTTCGCCCAGTGTTGCGACCCTAATAAAAGGACTAAGTGGTTCAGCAAAGGAGTGAGTGAGTATAACCAGCATAGCATGTGAAGCAACCAGATGTGTACAAACAAACCAAAATCTGTGAAAGGCTGTATAAACTAATCATTCAGCCTCTAGGATTACTTCAACTTACAGTTTTAGTCACTCACTCACTCTCTCATTTGCCAGACCCACTCGATCCTACTAGGGTCGTGGCGAAGCTGGAGCGAAGGCGGGGTACACTCTGAACAGTCCCCAGACCATCATAAGGCAACAGACAACCATTCACCCTCATGCCCACACCTAGGGGTGATTTGGAACAGCAAATGGGACAGCCCCATGTTTTTGGACTGTGGGAGGAAACCAGAGTATCCAGAGGAAACCCACACAAACACAGGGAGAACATGAAAACTCCACACAGAATTCACTGTGATTCACTTCACCTTGGCAAGCTTCACATAGTGAAAGGACACACCTGCACTCCAGCACCAGCAAAGGGGGCACTACAACAGTCCATCTGCCTTTCCAAAGACAGTAATGTAACTGGACATTGTTTTCAGTCATGGTCTCACCTACACACAGCAAGCTTTCATTTCACACGACAACCTGATCCAATCTGTGCACATTTCCGGTATGTAACATCTTTAAAGGAGCCGTGTGAAACTTTTACAGTTCACTTAACTATGATTATAATCAAAGCAATGAAAGTGTATCACTTTACTTCAACGAGCCGGAGACCCTGTTAATAACAATCTGTTCTTCGTGTTGCTTTTTAAGGAAAAATGTCTGTGGGTGGAGCTAATTTCAGGGTCAGAAATCTTAAAGTGAAATGAAAGGCAAGCATTCCAATGTCACTTGTCACACATGAACATATGTAAATGCTTCTGTTTCACTTTCACGAGTGAACAAAATTGCAAGAATAGGTTGTGAATTCATCAGTTTATATAAAGCAAGTCAATGGCAATAATAACAGTATACAGATATTAAACTAACAAATCAGATATAAAGTAGTGAACTTCTGAATAAAATTAAAAATAGGAATGATTACACATGATTCCGTTCGCATACACCCAATAAGTGTGCGCTCCTATATATGAAAGAAAAGAGTACTGTGCAAGGTATTCATATGCAGATTAGTTCTGTATTACCGATGAACTCACCGTCACAGGGTGACTTTTCACATTACAATGTCAACCCCTGCCGCATATGCAGAGTTAATGCTGGATTTAATTTTCTAGATGAAAAGAAAACGTTAATAAAACAGCATGATTTAATAGAAACAGACATACGCTATGCATGCAAGCTTTTATTCAGTTTGGGTTTCATTTCCGTTTAAACAGAATGAACCAACGTGATCCATCGCTTGGCAACACAGAATTATGTTTTCTATCTCCTAGTTTTTCTAATAAATCTCAAGATATTACAAGCATACGCAAACAAAAAATAAACAAACTTTTAAAGATTACCAACTGCACCTTTAAAGGAGTCCGTAATGTTTTTTATTTGTATTTTTTAATAAGAGTTCTCAGTTTCAGAGGAACATTCGTTCCTTGCTGTGTGAGAAGCGCGTGTTGAGCTCTTGACTCTTCTTAAGCAGGGCTTTTTTCTGAGCCTCGTCAAAGCGATTGACCTGCAGGTCGGCGTCTCGGTCGAAAGGCCTTCTCTCCTCCGGCTTTTTGGAGTCCTCCTCGGCTTTTCTCTTCATTTTCTTGGTGTGCATGCTCAGAAGCGACTCGCCTCGCTTCGAATCCTGATGAGGACAAGCGGCCATTACAAAACCATAAGCATCAGTTGAGGGGGGGGAAAAAAAATCTATTCAAGTCATAACAACATCAACCCTTATTAACTCGTGGGTTGCCAATAATTTTAAATTTAAATGCTCTTTTGTATAGCTACCTAAATAAGAAGGCTAACAGTCTTAAAATAAAACTATATATCTATTAAGAACGTACACACTGTTAAGTCTGTTAGTGCTAAGTGGAAAAAATAACACTTACATTGTACTTGGACACTTTTTCTGCCATTTCCAGATCTTTCTTGGAGAGACACGGGATGTCGTTATTGGTCGTCTCTCCCCGCGCTTTCGCTTCCTGTCGCTCCTGAAAGATAAAACGAGATATCCAATATTCACTATCGTCAAGAACGTCAACGTTTCCTCGTTCCCATTACCATCACACCTGAGTTATTTATTTATTTATTTTAACAGTTGAGCACAAAAATGTGTGCATATATATCCCTCATAGCAAAATAACTGGATTTAGAATGAAAGATTTACTTGTGATTTATTGTAGTGATGGTTGAATAGTTTTATTAGTTTAATTAAGCGGCACTGTGGTGTAGTGGTTCGCACGCCACAGCAAAAACGTCCTGAGTTCGAGCTCCGGGCTTTGATCAGGAGTTTGCACGTTCTCCCCATGCTTGCATGGGTTTCCTCCGAGTTTCCTCACACAGTCCAAAGATGTGCACAGTAGGCTGATTAGATGTGCCAAATGCCCCTAAGTGTGAATGTGAATGGTTATGTGTGTTTTCCCTGGCAAGCTGTTCAGGGTGTTCCCTGCTGGCATGTATCTCAGCTGAGATAGGCTCCAGCCTCCCTGTGACCCTAGTAATATGATTAAGCAGTTTGGCAAATAAGCCAACACATGCACACAACCATTCACAGTCACACCTACGGGCAATTTGGAACAGCCAATTAACCTACGGTGCATGTTTTTGGACTGTAGGAAGAAACTGGAGTTCCCAGAGGACACCCACGCTAGCACGAGAACATACAATCTTCACCAAAAAACCCCCAAAAAACAACAAAAAAACCCAAAACAAAACAAAACAAACAAAAAAACAAAAAACACACTTGAGTCTCGAACCCAGGACCTTCCTGCACGACCACCACACATACACACACACACACCTAGGGGCAATGTGGAACAGCCAATTAGCCTGATGTGCATGTCTCTGGACTGTGAGAGGAAATCGGAGTACCCAGAGGAACCCCACCGAAGCATGGGGGAACATGCAAACTCCACACAGAAACACTCTTGCAGAGCCCTGGACTCGAACCCCGGCCTTCTTGCTGTGAGGTGGACATGCTTACCACTACAACCCCATCCTGTTCTGTTCTAACAGTTATAATAGTAAGATAATAAAATATTTCTCAAACACTATAAACTGAATTTTCAGGGCAAGTTCAGAGGTGAAAAAGTTCATGTGGAAAAACACGTACTGAGTTTTGTTTTGGATAGTGGCTGTAAAGTCCCACATTTATTTTTAACTTCTTAGGAATAACATACAAAGTTATATTACAAAAACAAATATAAATTTCTTGAGGGTGTGTAAACTTTTTCACAGAAAATTATTTATTCAATAATGAAGGTATAAAAGTAATATACTGTACATACCTATAAAATGAATAATACGCAAATTATTATACAAATAATTCAAGCACTGACCCTGGCTTTGCGTTCTCGGTCGGCAGGCGTGTCGGTCCAGATGGAGCGGTCTTTGTTCTCGGGTCCTGATCTCTTCTTAAAGCTCCGTGCTTCCAGTCCGACGTGCTGCAGCTCAGGTGGCAGCTCCGTCATCCAGCTCTCCCTCTGCGGCTTCTCGGGCTCATCCTAAAACAGAAATTCAGTGAATCAGACCAAGCTTCAATTCCTCAAGAAAACGTACAGAAGAACACAAAGCACTCACATCCCGTCCCAGTAATCTGTCCTTCATCCTCTTCGCTCTTCTTTCAATGTCCAAGGCTACTGAGCTCTGTACTTCCCCTGTAGGCGGCATGGGCCCGATGACATCCCCGTCCTCTCCTTCGCTGCTGGAAGACTCCGCTTTGTATCCAGGAGGAAGTGCTGGTCCTAGAACCCCTCTTATTTCATCCTCTTCCTCCTCATCATGATGCTGTCTTTTGAACCCTGGAGGCAGTGCGGGTCCTAGCACTGGCGGCCTGTGCATAACAACGAATGTAAATTTAACGGTGAGTAGACCCTGGGGGACACCATAGTACAAATTATCAGTGCTGTAGCATAATGGTTTTGTATGGGGATTATGACCAAAACTTTACTACAGTCCACAGAAACTCTGTGTGGTATCAGATTCAGGTATTCAGCTTCAGCTGCAGACACTAAATTCCCTTATACCGTTTCCTCTGCTCTTACACACCTCACTTGAATCATCAGCTCATTTCCATTCCTGAATCCAGGATCCTGAATCCTGAAAATTTTTGGACGGACTCCAGAATACTCACCAACTTCTATCGATGCACCATCGAGAGTATTCTGTCGGGCTGCATCACTACCTGGTATGGCAGCTGTAATGTTCTGGACCGCAAAGCTTTACAGCGGGTGGTCAGATCAGCGCAACGCATCACCAGGACTGAACTGCCAGCCATCCAGCACCTCTACACTCAGCGCTGTAGGAGGAAGTCCCAGCGGATCCTCTCTGATCCCAGCCACCCCAGCAACGCACTCTTCACGCTCCTGCCATCAGGCAGACGGTACAGAAGCATCAGGACTCGCACCAGCAGATTCAGGGACAGTTTCTATCCGCAAACCATCAGGCTACTGAACTGTTGATATACCGGACAATCTGCACACTCATTGTACACACTGTACATGCACACACCACCTCTGCACTACAACCACTTTAGTGTTTTCCTTAGTGTTCTCCATTAGTATTTTGTTTTTATATATATATATACACACACACACACAGACACACACACACACACATATATATATATATATATATTGACTCCTTTCACTTGTATAGTTTTATTCTTACTTGTATTTTATCTCAATGCTAACTTTTTGTGCAATATTTGTTTCTTAAGTGCAATATTGAGGGGGCGCTGAGTCCAAGAATTTCATTGCTGGTGGTGATGTCTCATTGTTACCTGTATATGACAAATAAACCTAAAACTTCCTCGCCCTCGCCCAGAGTCGGCTGAGATGGGCGCCAGCCTCCCCGCGGCCCTAATTAGGAATAAGCGGTTCAGGAAATGAATGAATGAATGTAAACCTAAAACTTGAATCAGACGTCCTGAAGCAGGAAGGGCACTCCAAGTGTCTAGACGAGGATATTCTTAGGGTGTGTGCTACACCCTACTGCTTTTCTTTATTCTGTCTCACCTTTCAGGTGAGCTGTCTTGCTTTTGGTACCCTGGGGGCAGAGCTGGACCAAAGAAACCATCATCCTCATCTAGTGCATCATCATCATCACCATCATCATCACACCTCCCAGCTGCTTCTCTCTTCCTGTACATCAGATATTACTGGATTATTAATAATTCATGACATGGCATTAGGTAAAAGAACATGATGAGTAAACTGATTATACTTATGAGACACTCTGTCCCCTGATCCTGAGTATTTGGCTCTCTTGAACACGACCTGTTCCTGATCACTGGACGAACTGGAGGACTCTGTGCGTTTATAAAGCGGGGGCAGAGCTGGACCTATGACTAACACAAACCATTATATAACATTCTACAAATAACAATACAACACACAGGACAAGCAGCTGCATACATGTATCGTGCAAGAGACGGCTAGCACGTTAGCATAACAACTCGCGTAATTTAAACATACTCGTGTCGTCTTCTTCCGATTCGTCACTTCTGCTCGCTCCTAATCCGGGTGGTAGAGCAGGTCCGATTATATTATCACTCGACATGGCGACAAATTCATTCAAATAAAATGATAAACTAAGAATTTAGCACTAACGAACATAAAATATACCAACTTCCGGTGTCAAAATAAAAGCCCGGAAGTAGAATTCCCTTCCTTCCCTTCCTTCCGTAAACGCTAGAGGGCGCCCACACAATTAAAAAGGAATCTTAAAAGAATACGTTGATTCAGTTTTCATTCGTTTTTTTTTTTCTGAACCGCTTAATCCTCATTAGGGTCGCGGGGAGGCTCTGGGCGATTCACTATCTGCGTCTTATAATTACTTTTTTGGAGTTGAATTATACGTGTAAGATGGGTTGATCTGAGCTATAATCATACTCATAATAATTTAATTGTTTGTTGAGTACTAAAACTATCTATTTTATTCGTTGTTTTATTTACACTTCAGTCCGACAGGTGGCGATATCGGTTGGATGTGAAGGAGAAGGAAGTGACGTCACTTGATTTCCGGTTCCCTTTGTTTACTGTTGTCTCTAAGCGGCGGGACGCTTGAACGCCTGGTATGTGGGTTTAATTTAAAACAAGATATTTAAAACCTTTTAATAGTACACATGGCGTTTCCGGAAAGTTCAGTATTACAGAGTTTGTGTAGTGTTAAACGGTAGTGCTGTCAGGTTGCTAGGCTAGTTAGCATAACTGTAGTTATTGAAGACTTTGTTAGCGTCAGTTTGACCGGAAGTGAAGCGGCGTTAGAGTGACAGCTTTAACTCGCCAAATGTTTTACTGAACTTTTTAAATAAGGGAAATTTAATACTGCTTATACAGTAAAGTGACGGGCCGTAACTATTTCCTTTCCTTCCTGTGTTGTCTCTCTCTCTTTCTCTCTCCCTCTCTCTCCCTCCCCTGTGTGTCTTTCTATCTCTTTCTCCATCTGTCTTTGTCTAGTTCTCTCTCTCTCTTTATATATTTCTCTCTCTCTCTCTCTCTTTATATATTTCTCTTTCTCTCTCTCTCTCTCTTTATATATTTCTCTCTCTTTCTCTTTATATATTTCTCCCTTTCTCTCTCTCTATATATTTCTCTCTATATATTTCTCTCTCTCTATATATTTCTCTCTCTATATATATCTCTCTCTCTCTCTTTATATATTTCTCTCTCTCTTTATATATTTCTCTCTCTCTCTTTATATATTTCTCTCTCTCTCTTTATATATTTCTCTCTCTCTCTTTATATATTTCTCTCTCTTTATATATTTCTCTCTCTCTCTTTATATATTTCTCTCTCTCTTTCTCTCTCCCTCTGTCCCTCTCTCTCCCTCCCCTGTGTGTCTTTCTATCTCTTTCTCCATCTGTCTTTGTCTAGTTCTCTCTCTCTCTCTCTCTCTTTCTTTATATATTTCTCTCTCTCTCTCTCTTTATATATTTCTCTCTCTCTCTCTTTATATATATCTCTCTCTCTTTCTCTTTATATATTTCTCTCTCTCTCTCTCTCTTTAAATATTTCTCTCTCTCTCTCTCTCTCTTTATATATCTCTCTTTATCTCTGTCTCTCTCTGTGTCTCTCTCCCCCATGTGTCTTTCTATCTTTCTCCATCTATGTCTTTGTCTAGTTCTCTCTCTCTCTTTGTCTTTTTCTCCTGTTTTCTCTCTTTGTCTGTCCGTCTCTTTCTCCATCTGTCATTGTCACATTCTCTCTGTCTGTCTCTTTCTTCATCTATGTCTTTGTCTTGTCCTCTCTCTGTATGTTTCTCATCGTCAGTCCCCTGCTTTCTATTTCTCTGTATCTTTCTCTCATTCTTTGTGTGTCCCTTTCTCTCCAGTGGTCTCTCTGTCTCTGTGTGATTGTTTCCCCTGGAACTGTCTATGTCTTTTACTGTGTGCTCTCGCTCCTACTGTCTCTGTCTGACCCTCTAATTCCCGTTGTATCTCTCACACACACAGACACACTGTCCCTGGATGCCGGGCTCTCTTTTTTCTCTTTTTGTCACTTTATTTTACTTTTTCTGTCAGAGCATCTCTTTCTTGTGTCTTTTCCTCTCTCATTTCGTTCCTTGTCTCTCCATCAACCTTTTCTCTCTCTCCCCCCATCCCCCATTTTTCTTTTTTCCTTTACTCTTTCTCTCTGCTGCCCAGGCAGATCCCACAGTTCAGTAATACTTCTTCTTTTGTGTTTAAGGCCAGCTGGAACATGGCCACTAAAAAACAGAAGGAGACTAAGCAGGTGAACATCTCCAGCTCTCTGGAGTCGGAGGAGATCAGTCTGGAAACCACGCTGCCCACAGAGGACATCTCATCCTCCGACGAGAAAATCAGCACTCACAAGGTCACCAAGCAGGTGCTGGAGAGGAAGGAGCTTCTGCACAATATCCAGCTCCTGAAAATCGAGCTATCGCAGAGAAACCTCCTCATCGACAACCTCAAAATGGAACACCTGACCAAAGTAAGGAATCACAAATGTGCAGTTATATTTACTCTGCTGTAGGTGGGATCGGACTGATGTGTGTGTGTGTGTGATGTAGATGGAGGAGCTGGAGGAAAAGATGAACGAGGCGCTGCATCAGAAGCAGATCCTCGCCCTTCGCCTCGACACCCAGCTCAAAATGCAACAGGATGAGAACAGGTTAGTGGTCAGTACACACGCACATAAACACATACACTAATCCTCCCTTCACTAGCCTGCTTTCAGTATTTAAACTCAGTGTACAGTTAGTTTATAGACAGACACAGAAACTTGGCAGTGTTTCCATTAAGGTAAATTGAGCTTCAGCCAGTACTGGAGTGGGATGGCATGGGAGCTGGAGGCATTGTCTGTCAAGGTGCTTCTTGTCATGGTACCCATCTCGGCAGACTCTGGGCGAGGGCAGAGTACACTCTGGACAGCTTGCCAGTCCATCACAGGGCAGAAACACGCTGACGGCAATGCAGCCTGCTCTTTATGAACGACAGCAATGGTTCTTTTACATGCCTCTCACCACAGACAGTGACAGACATGGCTGGCCTTTGATAACTCAGTTAGCTGCACTGGGGGAAATTTCAATATCTAATTTTATATTTTCATTTTATTAAAAATTATATAATGTATATTTATTATTTTGTTACAATGAAAGAAATTATTGCACTTTATCAGTAATTCTACTACTAATAGTAAATATTTATATTATTAAAAGTAAAAGTAGGTTATATGAGTTGCCTGGCATGTGAACCTCCTCTGAACCAACTTCAGGTGTGGTTGTAGCTCTGCACCCTCTGCTCATCTCTGCAAAATCTGTGTGTGTGTGTGTGTGTGGCCTGATTCAGATTTTAGTGTGACATTTGGTTAAAAATTCAAATACATGTATATCATAGTTTTTGGACTTAAATATGTAGTTTAAACTTTATATTTTCAGAAAAATGTAAAGTCAATGCTATGAAAAAATGTCAAATAAAATCAAAATTCTCATAAGTGCTGTAACTATGCCCTAATTCAGTAGTCATATAGGCACACTTAAATGTGTGAAATTGGTACAAAATCTGCAGTTTCTGTTATTCCATTACACTTTTTTATTATTACTGGTGCTCAGAGTAAAGAATTACATCGTACATTGGAGAGGTTTCTTTAGGGAAAATATATTTGTAAAATTACTGTTATTTTCCTCTCTTTTTAAAAAGTTGTTTACTTTTTACTTTGTTAGCTTTGTTATATTTATACATCGTTTCAGAAGAATAATTTTATCAGATGAATATTTTGTCTGACTGTTGAAAATATTATGGCCTTACGCTGTGTCTTTGTTGAAATATTGTATGGTAAAGTACATTACCATTTTTTCTAATTTACCCGTTATGGTTGGGACATGTGTTATAATGTCTGATCACAAAGAAAACCATCCACAGAACTGCAGTATCATGTACAGAACTACTGCAAAATGTTAAATGTACAGCATGATAATTTATCAATTTTGATGTAGAATTTCAAAAATATATCAGCTGCTAAAAAATTTAAATTTAACCAAATATCACAACATGTGCTGGATTGTTTCAAAACTTGATTAAGGTTCTGAGTGTCTAAGTAATACATATATACATACAAATAATGTAATCTTTATATAACAGTTAACTGAGTCCACAAAGTGGTGACGTCTTGAATTCAAGTTTTGGAAAATAATTACATCATTGTGGTTGGGACACTCGAGGCCTAGAATTTTAAAGAATGAAAACATTTACAACATTTAGTGCTTCTTACTGTTAAAATGACTTTGAAATGTAATAATAGTAACCATGTTTTTTTATATGTAGTGTAAGTTTCTCAAAATATCTACACTTGTATCTACTGCTGCAGTATGAGAAAATAACACATGCAAAAACTCTGAATATGTTGCTTTATTTTAACAACATCTGAATTGTTATAAATGCTGCGCTTGCTTCACAGCAATAAACTAGTGTACTGAAGCTTTATTATAATGATTTAATGCTCACTGATAACAGCTGTAATTGTTGGGACAT
The DNA here is from genome assembly GCA_030014195.1 of Neosilurus mollespiculum. NCBI lineage: Eukaryota > Metazoa > Chordata > Actinopteri > Siluriformes > Plotosidae > Neosilurus > Neosilurus mollespiculum. The sequence continues at coordinate 7,059,653 of JAQMYF010000009.1, forward strand.
GGGTGAAATGTTCCTCTTGTTTGTTCATGGTGCTGACTTCATTATTCCCTGCAACTAAAACAAGCTGACAGCTAGTTAAGCAAAACTCTTACATAGGTTAGAGCAAGTATCTACCACCAATCATTTTCAAATAAAGTCATAAAAGCAAGCATTATGGTTGGGACATACTAAACAAGCACATAAGGATACATTAGGAAATTGTGACATGCAGGATTAGAGTCAAACTAACTTAATTCTATATAACCACAGAAGCGATGCTCTACATTAAAGATGTTATAAGGATTTTAATGTGCATACAGATAGTGTTAGAAACTTCTTAGCAAGAATCACATTTTTGGCTACATTTGCATCTTTTGAATATTCAAAAGTGAAAAACTATATTTAATTTTTTTCCCGATCATATACAAATAATTTTTAATAACAATTGCACAGTTTAAAATAGCATTTTTAAGGGCTCCCGAGTGGCGCATCGACAAGGTGCGCGACTACCAACCCAGAGATCGCAAGTTTGAATCTGGGTTGATGCCACAGCCATCCGTGACCGGGAGTCCATGGGAGCTAATTGGCCGAGCTCTCACGGGAGGGAGGGATGGCATACGCTCATTCGTACGAGGGGGTGGATAGCGCTTTCCCTCCGAGTGTGTTAGGCCGCCCCCAGATACGCGTGCGCAGCAGTTCGAAAAGAGGCGGGCGGTAGCATCACATGTCACGGAGGGGGTGTGTGCTTGCTTACGCCCCTCCCTGGTCGGTGGTGGTCGTGTGATAGAGAAGGCAAAAGTTGATGGCTGGGAATTGGAAACGACTAAATTAGGGAGAAAAATGGGGAAAAATCCCAAGAAAAAAAAAAATAGCATTTTTACATTTTACTAACTGATAATTTTTTTGTACAGTTATCAGTTATTAATTATATGCATGTCACACCAGTATGCAGCAGACATATGGCATTTGTTCCAGAAATATCAACTCTATCTTGAAAGCCACTAAACCAATTTGCCTTAAATTTTTTACACGTTAGTTTGCATAGCTTTACTGAAATAAAAGATAAAAAAATTATTACCTCTATGAGTTTTCTTTTGCTGTTCTAATGACTGCAGGCTTTACTCAAAATGCTAAAAAACTTGAACTAGGGCGTCTGTGTTTATATATAATATTATATGGCCTTTTTTTGAAAGAGCGTAACTGCAGTCGTGTCACACGTCTCACCATCCACAAAGGAATCTATCAACCATCCTAGCAATGATCATTGCACACAACATGGCACAAAAGTCGACAGCACAATAAAATCTAAAGCTGTACAGCCAAAAACACAAACCTTTGCATGAACAGATCCTATAATACAAGGTTTCTAAATTTTGGCATCTTGAGTGTTACGCAGTTATGCGCTTGTTTTTGAAATAAAACGCTGGAGGACCTGTCGTCTGTTAAGCGAAAACACTTAAAGCGGCAAACATACCCGAGTACAAGCATCATATTTGATGACGTTTCACCCAAGTTTGCCACGCCGGATGTATAAAAACAACAGAAAATAGGGACTTGTCACGCACACTTCTGCTGTGTTAGGCAGTTACTTGCAGACCGAGAATGTGAGGGTGACTGTCAAATCGTCTGAAATCGAGAGTAGTACGACCGAATCAGTAGTAAAAGTAAGTTCTCATAATCACATTATTCATCTAGTTATTGTTTTGGATGAAATGTTCGCTTTTCCCCTCATGGTTTAAGAGAAATATGTACTTTGATTAACCACATGCATCTACACTGTTTGTGTCGCATGTTATACAGTGTGGCGAGTAAATTCTTCTCACAAAGAAGAATGCTGTGGATGGTTTCTATCGAGGTATATCATGGATGATTTTTAAAGTAAGCTGCTTTAAAGCACTTTAATCCAAGCCAAAGCACATGTAACACGTCACTGAACCACATAGACGATCAGTGTTGCTTGAATTGCAGTTCGTGGGCAGCATTTCTTTGAGGATGTTTAATTGACTACCAGATGAATTTATGACATCACTGACCATGTACTTTGCTTTTGTTGAGTGTTTATTTGCCAGAGAGAGGCTGTATGGTGCAGACTATGAGTGTATGCTTTTTCATGTCATAGGTCACGCAGTTATATCAACGTAATTTCCTAATTTACCTGAGAATTTTGAATCTGTAGCTTTAGTATGTTATCATAGGACACAGATAGTTTATGCTGTGAAGATTTGCGCCTGGGCTTGTTTCACAAAATGTTCGCATATAGGGTGTAACTGTGTTATGGCGTCACAAAAGAGACACATCTCCACATCAACCTCAAATCACAGCTTGCAACTTCAACTCTGTTTTTACCTTCAATTGACATTCTGAATTTAAGCTATGATAAATTGTCCATAAGATCTGAGTTTTACCATGCGCACAGGTGAATGTCTGTCACAGTGTAACGCACATTTGCACCCTATTGTAGACCATGTGGAAGGTTGGTCTGCCTTCTCTTTTGTAGGATTGTAAACGACACACATTGGCACAATAAATAACAGTAATACAAATATCCAAAAGTAACTTTGATTTTTGTCCACTGGTTCCCTGTTTTAGTTATTATTACCGTGGAATGTCGCATATGTGTGTGTGTGTGTGTGTGTACGTGTGCGTGTTTTGCCCTATGATGGTCTGGTGAACTGTTCAGGACGTACCCCACCTTTGCCCCACCCCCCTAGGAGGATTGAGCGGTTTGGCGAATGAGTGTGTGAGCAATTCATTTTGGACCATAGACATACATACACCCCTATAGACAGACCTCAAATTAGGAAATATGTGAGAATGGTCCTGCTGGTCACCCTTCTAATATATACATGAAGAACAATAGAGTATCTTCATGCTTTGCTAGGACAGTCTGAAGTAATTTGAGTCATCGGCGTGCAAGTTTAGTTGAATGGGAACATTGCAACATGTATAGATATGAGTGGCACATACAGACAGAAGGATGGACAAAGCAAGACAAAATGACACAAGCAGACAGACAGTAGGACAGACGGACACTTACCTTATTCATCATGCCTCCGCCCACTAAGGCATCGTGTTTTCACCCTGTCCATCAGTCAGAACTTCCTTGTTGGCAGTCTATCTTCTGAATCCCTCAATAGGTTTGGACCAGTCACTCATTACTGAATGCCCATCAACAGGTATGAATTTTAAAGGTCATAGTTCAAGATCATACTAAAAAGGTTTATAGAGAATGCCTGTTACTGAAGTCTTGTGTCGAGTACTTCTGTGTTTAATTTTTTTAACTACCAGCTCCGAGCCCCTGCGTAAACCTTCTGATGGTCTTATGAGTCATCAAGTTAATTGAAAGTAACTTTCTTACGTTCCAGTCTGATGTTGGAACTCAGTGGACATTTCATCAAGTCTGAGTCTGTTCTGGGTGACAGTGGCATAACGGTAGGCGTGTCTACCTTTTCACAAGAAGGTCCTGGGTTTGAGTCCTAGTCTAAGCGAGAGCGTTTCTGTGCATGGCTGACATGTCGTCTCCGTGCTTGTGTGGGTTTCCTCTGTGTCAGTTTCCTCCCTCAGTCCAAAGGCATGTACATTAGGCTGACTGGCTGTTCCAAATTGACCCTAGGTGTGAGTGTGTGTGTGTTAGCCCTGCAGTGGACTGGTGAGATGTTGACGGTGTGCTCCCTCTTTACTCAGAGTCGGCTGAGGTATGCTCCCCGCAATCCTAGTCGGCGACACAGATGCTGACATGGATGGGGAAGCAGACATGGATATTCATGCAGATGTGGGAGTGGATATTAACATGGAGTCTCACGTGTGGGTCACAGGAAGCAGCAGGCTCTGATGAAACACGAAATGGACACTATTTTGATGCGGCAGAAACAGCTGGAGGACACCAACAAGCAGCTGTGCGAGCGGGCTGGCGACATCCGGCGTAGCCTGAGAGACGTCGAGCTGAGTGAGGAGAAGTACCTGGAACTGCGAGATCTTCCTGAAGACAAACTCTCCATCCCTGAATATGTAGCAGTGAGTTTGTGTGTGTGTGTGTGTGTGTGTGTGTGTGTGTGTGTGTGTGTGTGTGTGTGTGTGTGTGTGTGTGTGTGTGTAAATGATTCCAGAATTAAACACTTCCTCTGTGTACTCAGGTGCGCTTCTACCAGGTGGTTACACCATTAAGAGCTCTGGTGACTGAACTCCAGGTGAAGAAGAATGACCTGATGGATGATATGGCGAGTCATCGTAAGCAGGTTAAATCCCTTACAGAGGTACAGAAGACCTTCTCGTTCTCTTTCCAGAATTTTGATTATTTTTTCTGCAGTAATGATGACTGGAAAATGAGTCCAGAGGGTGTGCAACCTTTTCAGTGTAATACCAGAGAATCTAGAGGTTTCAGTAGAGGGAACTATTGAGAAAAATTCATTAATAGCATCTTGTTTCTTTTGTGTTTACATTGTTAAGGATTTTAAAAGGGGACTGATTTTATTTTAGGACTTTTTGATATCAAATTTTTATTTTAAGAGAGCACAGGCTCACTTTGTTCCTCTATTAACCCTGATCTAGAGCTATGAGGATGAAAGAAGAGCGCGTTCGGAGCTGGAGATCCGCTGCCAAAGACTCACGCTGGAACTGGCTGACACCAAGCAGCTCATCCAGGAGGGAGACTACAAACGCCAGAACTACGACAAAGTGAAGCGGTGAGGACACGGATCAGGGGTTTTACATGTGCGCTGATTTTACACGTCCTGCATTTGTTTCTTCTCGGTTTTTATTGTAGAAACATTAAATCGATGTGATTAAATTCTGTAATATATATTTCTACTTTATAAAGTAAGTTTTAATCAAGAAGAAGTGTTTAAAGGCACATATGTAATGTTATTCATTTCTTCCTTTCTGTTGGTGGGTTGGTCGAGAAATCTGATTCTTAGCAATGTTAGCATGTCGTAAACACTCTACATACAAAGTAAGGACTAATTTGATTGGCTCAGGGAGAAAGACGGCTACGAGACAGAAGTCCGAGAGCTGAGGAAGAAGCTGGAGATGACAGAGTTGAATCAGACCGCCCTGACCAAGGAGAGGAACGATCTCAGTAAAGAGGTATTCAACATCCTGAACACCAACAGGTCCTGAGAACTATTTAAACTTTTTTTTTTTTTTTTTAGAGTGGTGCTTTATTTCGGTCCAGGTGGCGATGCTGCAGCAGTCGGTGACTCTGCTCCAGAAGGATAAGGACTACCTGAACAGGCAGAACATGGAGCTGAACATGCGCTGCGCCCATGAGGAGGATCGTCTGGAGAAGCTGCAGATGCAGCTGGAGGATTGCAAGAAGGCCAGAGAGGAGGCGTATGACAAATACGTGGCATCCCGGTCTGTACTAGGCGAATATTTTTATGTAAAATTATATTATCTTATACTGTCTTTTAGTTATGATCTTTATCAGTGGATATCAGTCACTATTACCCAGCGTTCATCACAAAGATTTGGAAAAACTCAGTATAATCAATCAATTAATCAATATATCACTCACCCTCATTTGCTGAAGTGTTTACTTCAAATTTATTTGTCACATACAAATTATACACAGTACAATATGTAGTGAAATGCTTAGTACGACTGTCCAGAATGT
>JAQMYF010000009.1:7066360-7076837 GCA_030014195.1 Neosilurus mollespiculum
GCTCTGCTGATCGCACCACCCTCTGGAGAGCTCGCCTGTCCTGTTTGGTGCTGTTCCCAAACCAGGCTGTGATACTTAGTTCTATTAGGCTAACGGGGAGGTTGGCTCAGCTGACTCTGGGCGAAGGCGGGGTACACCCTGAACAGTTCGTCATAACATCGTAGATCAACACAAAACAAACATTCACACTCACACCTAGGGGCAGTTTGGAACAGCCAATTAGCTTAATGCACATGTCTTTTATTGTGGGAGGAAACCGGAGTACCCAGAGGAAACCCACGCAAGCACGGGGAGAACATGCAAACTCCACATTGAAACGCCGGGAATCAGTCCCAGGACCTTCTTGCTGTGAGGTGGATGTGCTAACCACTAAGCCACCGTGCCGCTCTCAATAAATCAGTCAATCAGTCACACTTTATTTATAGAGCATCTTTCAAACAAATCATATCCAGTTCAAAGTGCTGCAGAGTTTGATTTAAAAACAAAAACAACTAGCAATAAAATATGAATAGATAAAATGAAGGACAAAAAAAAAGATAAAAACCAACAATAATAAAGGACAAGGTATAAAAATTTACCTAGAAACAATTTTAAACCTCTGGCAGAGCTACAACCACTTCCTAATGGCGGCTGGCGACATAGAGTCAGAATGGGCCATGTTCCGTGTCTCCATTATTGAGCCAGCCCAGCTGTGGTCGGAAGGTCATCTGTGCCTGTCATGGGGGCATTCCCCGAACCTGGTGGTGGACACCAACAGGCCGTTAAGCGGAAGAAAGCGGCCTATCGGGTCCTTTTGGCCTGTGGGACTCCTGAGGCAGCGGATGAGTACTGATAGGCCAGACTTGTTGCAGCTTGGGCTGTCGTCGATGCAAAATCTCAGGTGTGGGAGGAGTTCAGTGAGTGCCTGGAATCGGTTCCGATCGGTTGGCCTCAAAGAGGTTCTGGCCCACCATCTGACGACTCATGAGGGGAAGCAGTACTCTACAAACACTGTTTGCAGTGGCGGGGAGCTGCTCACCTCGACTGGGGATGTTTTTGGTAGGTGGAAGGAATACTTCTAGGACCCCCTCAATCCCACCAACCCACACTCTGTGGAAGAGGAAGAGCCTGGGGTTTCAGAAGGTCGCCGTGATAGATAAAAAGCTCCTTGGTGGCCGGGCTCCGCGGGTGGACGAAATCCTCCTTGAATACCTCAAGGCTCTGGATGTTGAAGGACTGTCTTGGATGACACATCTCTGCAATATCGCGTGGTCATCGGGGGTCGTAGCTCTGGACTGGCAAACCGGGGTGGTAGTTCTCCTTTTAAAAAAAGGCGGGTGGTAGCATTACATGTCATGAAGTGGGCTGTTGTTGCCACTTGTTCAACATGTCGAATTCGTTTTCAGTGTGGGTTGGACAGGGCTGTCCTTTGTCACCTGTTCTGTTCATGCTATTTATGGATAAAATTTCTAAGCACAGCCGAGGCGTTGAGGGGTTCTGGTTTGGTGGCCATAGGATCTCGTCTCTGTTTTTTGCGGATGACGTCCTTTTGGCTTCATCAAGCCAGGACCTTCAGCTCTCGCTGGAGCGATTCGCAGCTGAGTGTGAAGTGGCCGGGATTAGAATCAGCACCTCCAATCCGAGGCCATGGTTCTCAGCCGGAAAGGGTGAAATGCACCGGAGCAGCGGTCTGTAATGAGGTCCTGCCCCATGTGGAGCAGTTCAAGTATCTCGGGGTCTTGTTTATGAGTGAGGGAAGGATGGAGTGGGAGATTGACAGGCGGTTCGGTGCAGCCTCTGCTGTAAAGCGGAGCTTGTACCGGTCTGTCGCGGTGAAGGGAGCTGAGCCGGAAGGCAACGCTCTCAATTTACCAGTCAATTTGTGTACCTACCCTCACCTATGGCTGCGAGCTTTGGGTAGTGAACGAAAGAACAAGATTGCAAATACAAGCGGCTAAAATTAGTTTCCTTCACAGGGTGGCGAGGCTCTCCTTTAGAGATACGGTGAGAAGTACGGTCATCCAGGAGGAGCTCGGAATAGAACCGCTGCTCCGCCGCATTGAGAGGAGCCAGTTGAGGTGGCTCGGGCATCTGATTAGTATGCAACCCTGGTGTGGTGTTTCGGGCATGTCCAACCAGGAAGTGACCCCGGGCTCGACCCAGAACACGCTTGATGGACTACATCTCTTGGACGGTCTGGGAATGCCTTGGCTCCCTGAGCTGGGGAGAGGGACGTTTGGACCTCACAGCCTGGGCTGCTGCCCCGTGACACAACTCTGGATCAAGCAGAAGAAGATGAAAACAGTTTTAAAATTTTAAATGTATTAATAAAATGTAAATATTTCATTTAAATATAATCAATAAAATATAGAAATGATAAACTACAGATAAAACAAAGCATTTAAAGATTGAAGCTAATGAACAAAATTAGTATTAAGCATAAAATTATTATAATAAAACATTAATAAAGATAGAATTTCAGTTTTAGTTAATATTAAGTATAAAAATGCTAATCGTGGTTTATTCTAATAACGGATCACGTCACCATGTAACACTTCTGTCTTCTATGAAACCGAATGCATTTTGCGTAGGAACTCCGTGCTTTGACATCGCTGAATAGCTACGCCAAATTAACAACCTTCCCCTGATTCCAGTTAAATACATCAGACCAGCTGATCAACGATTGATTTTGAATTTAATTGAGTTTTTTTCATTGTTGTTTGTTCTGTTTTTAACATGTTTGAAATAAACAAAACTAAACCAGTGTTAGTTAATACAAAAGCCCCACCCCTTTCCTACCATCATCACTTGAAGAAATTATATAGTGTGAATAATTGTGATGTAGTGTAGACTGTGAAAAACAGTGATGTGTTTCTCCACCAGGGATCACTATAAGACCGAGTATGAGAACAAGCTGAGGGACGAGCTGGAGCACATCCGAATGAAGACCAGTCAGGAGATCGAAAGCCTGCAGCGAACGTCTAAAGAGCTGTACGAGAGAGAGAACAGGTGAGGTTCTGTCTAAACACAATAAATAATAAATAGGACAAGTTGAATTAGGTGGGTTTTTTTTTTTTGAACATGAACACAAACTGACAATTCAACAACCTCCACATGCAGTTCTTTACATGACCACTAGGTGTGCTGCAGTTTCAATGATGAACTTGTTTGAAAGCGTCCTGCATTCCAGCATGTTGTTATCTTATAATTATTTCTTGCTTTTTAACCTATTAAAGTTCTGTGCTGGTAAGTGGAGACCTTTAACCATTATGCATTCATCTTAGCAAATCTTTACAATTAACATGTGACCATGAGTCTAAGATTTAATTTATAAGTGCTTTTCTTTTACTGACGACATAAGTCTACCCATAATGTCACGTGACTGCCTGCTGCTGATGGTGCTTTTGTGGTGTCACTTGCTCCACCAGCTTTAAGCTTCAACTTTAATGCGAATAATGTCATGTTGTAGATGGCAGACTAGCTGAGGAGAGTCTTTGCATCTTATAGCTACATTGCATTCTGGGATCTGTTGTTGAAATTTGGCACAGATGTTCTTTCTGCTCTTGGACTAGATTTGGAATGAATATGATGTGAAATATTAGCAGATGATGGCTAATAAGAAAAGTCATTTTTCTCTTTATTCTACCTAATATAAAGTTGCACATTGCTCTCAAAGTAACAATAATGCCAACCCGCATGTTATCAGCAGAATCTCAAACCCTTTTTTCGCATAGTTTGTCATTAATTGTCACCATGTTTATTCAGTGATTTCCTGCTGATTCTTTTTTAAAGTGTACCAATGTTGGTGATTCTTACAGCATACTTTGTGTGTATGTAATATGTTTAAACAATACAGACACTTATTTTAACATAAATGACCATTATAGCACAAAACTGGGTGATTTTATCCTGTGGATTACTAGCAGTGTGCTATACCGTGGGCGTTAGCAGTTTAGCAGTCGTTTTTGCCCCCGGAAGTGACGTCAACGCATTGGGCGCGGTTGACGTCTCTTGTGGAGACAGTGAGACACTAGATTTTAGTGATTCAGAAGACGAGATTGCTGCCAGAGATGTGCGTGACGGTAAATCCAAAATGGCTTATGCGACTAACGTGTTGCCAAATCGGCTTTCCTCTCATCAGTTGATTTAGGAACAAAAAGAAATGTTTTCCGTGATTTCTGCACTTGTTTGTGCAGCTCAGCACTGGACGATAATGTGTTGTTCTACATGGGTCAGTGACAACCCAGCCAGTTCAACAAGTTTGTGTCCCTACCAGGCTGGCACAGCCAATCAGAAAGGCAACATGTCTCTGAGCATGCCTAGAGGCGGGGCAGCAGCCTAAGCAGTGATTTCCAGACGTCCCTTTCCCCAGCCACTTCCTCCAGCTCTTCCGTGGGGACGCCAAAGCGTTCCCAGACCAGCCCAGAGAAGTAGTCCCTCCAGCGTATTCTAATAAATAATAATTAAAAAAACTTTTAAATTCCGGGGCCGACCCAGAATTTAACATTTTTTTAAATTATTATTTATTATAAGTTTTATTATTAAAAAAAGAATTTTAATCAGAGGCCCTCACTCTCTCTTTCCAACTGATACATTTGAATTTGACTTTGAAGTTGTTTCTGCCCATTTCCGTGTGTGTCTGATTCATGTTTGACTCATCCCACCAGAAACCTGCGTGAAGCACGGGATTACGCCGTCCTCGAGAAAGAGCATGCCGCCGGCTCCGAGAGAGACATGCAGGCCAAATATGATCAGCTCCTGGAGCAGTGAGTGCCCACACACTCTCTTACTGTCACAAATTCCACACCAATCTGATTGCAAAATGCAACATTCTTTCTTTTTACTTTTTTTCCATAGGAAATATGAGGCAGCTAATTTTAGTGCAATGAAATGGTATTTTATCTTCAGGTATGAATCAGTCTTGCAAAAGCACACTTTGGAAAGACCAATCAGGTTTCTAAGAAAAAATAAATCCTTCCTTTGTTTGCTTAGGGTTTAGTGTGAACACGTTACCAGTGTTGACATGATCGTTTTATTCTTGTTTTCGTTTTATTAGTGCATTGGTTGATTCAGCTGCTCCAGTTTAGGCCTAGCATGTAATCCTGCTGTTGATTCAGTAACATTCCTTTTTTCTCTGTGGCTCAGACGACAGCAATCGAAAGTCAAAAGCATTGATTTTATTCACACTACTCATTTTTTTTAATAATTTTTTTTCATAGGCCAATGATAGTCTACAGGACTACTGTCAGGGATATTCGTGGATATTCGCTCTGTTTCGCGTTACTTGAGATCACTTCGAATCGATTTGTGAATCATTGTTCTGTGTCTGAACTTGATGTTTTGGGAGAAGGAGGGAGGGTGGGAAATTACTCAGCTCATCTAGGTTTGGTGACTTCTCAGGCCAGTTCAGCAAGGTTTAAAGGTTAATAAGTGAGCAACTGAATTGCTCTGAGTCAATACAGCACTTTGTAGGCGCGCCTGGATTGAATCATTGCACTTGAAGCATCTTGGTCAACACCCAGAGCCCAGTTTATATAACATGGTTAAAATCTTACAGTAATAATATATATTTAAGTAGATTTCTGTGACAAACCAGTTTGATGTTGCTGTGCGTGGAAACAATGGGGACCAAAAAAGGCTAAAACCAGTGCTAGCTAAATGTTTTTTCATCTCCCACCACCCGTTACTGGTCACAATTTGATCAGGTGGATATATCAGCATATTTTTGTCACTAAGTGAAAAGTAGAGATCAGTATTACATAACGAGAAAAGATCATTTAATAATCTCAAACTTTTTTACATTATTGCAGTAAATTTTCATGTTATGCTGACATCACGTTATTGCTAGAAAATATTTATCACAATATAATGTGAATGGTTTTTAGGTGATAATATTTTCATGTCATTTTGAAATACAAACTTATCATACTGTAACAATAAATGTTTTATTTTATAATATTTATCATGTTACAGCATGATTTTTTTTTTTTTTTTTTTTTTTTGTAACAGGTATTTAACCTTATGCTGACATTCAAAAATATGTTAAAACAACATATTTTTTCACATTATGTGAAATTTTTCAGGTTAAAATTATATTTTAACTTTATAACATGGAAATTTTCAGGTTATAACAATGTGTTTTTGTTATTTTGAAATAAAAACTTATGCTATAATGATAAATGATTATTTTATAACAATATAATATTTACCATGTAAGAACATGTCAATTTTCATTTTATTACAATATATTTTTGTTATTCTGACATACAAACTGAAGTTATAACAATAAACTTTTACTGTTTTTATAATAAAGTATGTCAAAATAACATGAAAATATAATATACTGTGAAAAATGTTATTTTGTAACATGAATATAACCTGAAAAATTTCACCTCATAACATGAAAAATATTATATTCGTATTATGTGATCATTTTGTAGGTCTGAATATCTTGTGTTAAGGTAACGTGAAATGTTACATTTATAACAAATTTTTCATGTTCTCACATCACGATAAGCTGCCGTAAGTGTCTTATCAAAATGAGCATAAAGCACAGTCAAAATGTATGCGACTAATTCTGAGTGAAATCTTTAAAATCTCATTTAACCCAGCTCATGCTTCACGTACGGTGAATAAATTGTGACGGGGAGTCCTGACGGATTTCCAGGCAGCGGCTCCTTGCCAAAGGTGCTGATGTGAGAACATCCACATCTGTCTCTCAGTGCCATCTTAACGCACGTGAACGTGCTCCTGCGGAAATATATCCCAGAGCCTGTATGCAAATTTACAGGGTGGTAGCTTTTGCAAGTCACAGCATCACTGAATATATTCACATTGCAAATTGCAGACTAATTATTAGGAGCTGTTTACTTACATAATATAATTTCGTATTAATTTAGAGCAAAGATGATTTCCACCTTATTAAAACAACTATTTCAAGTTTAGGGAGTGCTTACTGAAACTTGTGCCAGTGTTTGTCAGTTTGACTGTGTACAAAGTCTATGTGTGGATTTTCACCACACTTAGTGGGGACACTACCCTGCCTGAGTCCCCAGAGATTACTTACTCTGGTCAAAGGTCAAGGTCAAAGCTGGGTCACAAGATTTTATAACTTGTATCTTCAAAACGAGTGTTGGTAGACATGCTGTTACTATGAAACCCTAACAGGAACCCATTATTGGATTTTGAAAGCAGAATTGCCTTTGTCCTTGAGTGACCATATATGGCCAAACCCCTACTCTCTGGTAAATACTTCAAGTGTTCTTTGCTAATTGTCAGGTGCACGTATAATAGAACATGTAGTGAGATCAGCACACGAGTAATTAAAACCAGTACCCATATTGGGCCTATTTGCTGCACTATCCATGCTGTGTGGTGAAAGTACTTTGCGCCTCTACTTTAAGAATATGACAAGTTTCTTTATAATTTTATTTCATTGTGTTGTTACAGAAGCTAAATATCATATTGTTGAATAATTATTTGCCACAAAATATTTACATTCCAACTTGTTCTTAAACCAGCCTGGAATAATTTGGTCATTAAGGAAGAGAAACATTTTTGTTCTTTTCTCAGCCACTGTGGTGTGCACGCTTTTCTAATTTGCGTACACATTTTTTTTCCAACACTGTCATCACCCAGTCTATAATTCACTTCTTTCCTTTTCCAAACCGTGCAAATGGACTCGCAAACACTGTCGACACATAATCCTCACACTCCATGCACTTGTTGCTTTTGCTTGCCGCAGTCATGTTTGTGTATATTGATTTGATTTCATTCTTGTTATTTACGTCAAGGTTTCAAGATCTTCATAGTTTCAGACTATATTTAAACTTGTCCAAAAAAAAACAACACATGCACACTGGCTTTTTCCACTTCGGAGTCTTGTGGCAAAATTTGCTAATTTGACTGTAAAATACACAGCCATAATAATAACAATACTAATAGTAATTATAATAATAATAGCAACAATAATTATAATTACAATAATAATAATAATAATAGTACTAGTAGTAATTCTAAAACTGCTGCATCGTGTATACATGCATGTGTTGAACAGAACAGCAATCTTGCCAACATCTTTGCCTGGATAAAGTCAGCTGGTCTGAAAAGTGAAACAGTGCGCGCACACACACACATAAATACATATATACATATATATATTCCATTTCTCATTAAGGTCCTTTGTCCACTAGGGTTGTTTACCTGGTCTGTATAAGTTGTTTGGTCACCTGAGTTAAGGTATGAAGTGGAGTGAAAACTCTTGGGATGGAGATCCAGGGCTGCCTTGTAAGTGCTTGAAAGGTGAAACCTCAGACCGCCTCTTCAGTTTAATGTTGGTTTTTCCTTCTTCACATAGAGGGCTTTTTTTACTCCTCTTTCGAACCATCTCTCTTCCCTGTCCAAAATCTGTACATTGATTTTCTAACTGACAAAGCTTTTTGTATTAAAATGAAACATCTTCAGAAACCACAAAGAAGTCAGGTTTTTACAAATTACAGTTATTTTGAGAGCGTGTTGCAGTGCCTTATGGGATTTCAGTAGAGTTCTGTATGATGTGAAACAACAAGGGCACATTTTGACACGAAATAACTATCGTGAAAGTAGCATTTTGTATTGTGTACACTGCGTCTGAAGTTATTATGCAAGTATGATATATATATATATAACGACTGGTCGTAACAAATCAACGTTAAAATTTGTTTGCATCTAATTAAGTACTTAATATGACAAAGTTTTTAATTGTTTAGCAAAACATTGGATTATAGCTGTCTGATGTTATTATGCAAGTTCATTAGACACCTGTGTATTAGTTGGATAGTGGCTTTTGTTGCAGTCTGATTGCAGAAATGGGTAAAAAGAAAGATCTATTAGCTCATAAGAAGACCAGAATTGTACAGTTACTGGCTGAAAAGACTTCAACTGTGGAAATTTCAAGAATATTATGCAGAGACCACAGAGCTATTAAGAAAGCCATTGAAAATATAGAAAAAGTGAGGAGAAGAACAAAAGGACAGGTATTCAAGAACCTGAGTTCAAGAGATAAATGTCCCCTTTCAAGCAGGGCAGATGTGTTTGAACAGACTGGTATCACAGGCGTCAGGCGTGAAAAGGGATGCAGAATTTTGCGCAGCCTTGGAAAAGTGAAGAGATCAACCAGTCGGTTTAAACAAGAGGCATGTAGAAAAGCATTTGGTTTAGGCCAGAGAAAACCTGAAAATGGACTTCTGCAAAGTTATTTTCACAGACTAGTCGAGGGTCACATTGGATGGTCCAGATGGATGGTCAAGGGGGTGGATCTTGAATGCCAGGCAGTCCCCTTCCAGACTCAGGAGACAACAAGGTGGTGGCGGCATTATGATTTGGGCTGAAATTGTTGATAATAACTTGACTGGCCCATTTAAAGTTAAGGAAGGAATAAAGCTTAATAGTTCAAATTACTGTCAGCTACTGGATACCACTTTTCTGAGATGGTACAGGTCACAGAGCCGATCTTTCAAGCGAGACTGAACTGTAATGCTCCCTCCCATGCCGCTCACAGTGCAACAGAATTCCTGGCAAAAAAGGGGTTCTCCAGCAGCAAATTAATGACCTGGCCAGCATCATCGCCTGATTTGAACCCCATCGAAAGCTGCGGTCGATTATCAAACAGGAGCTCTACAGGGCAGGAAAGCAATACAGCAGCAAAATTAAACTAGGAGGCGATTCAACAAGCTTCAAACACCTTAAAACCTGAAATAATCAGAACACTTACAAGTTCAATGGATGACAAACCAATTAAAGTAATTCAAAGTAATGGTGCACATATACACATGTGAATGACATGATCTCTCATCCCATATTAAAGATATAGGTAAAATTTATGTTTTTGTCATAAATAATACTTAATTCCTTGAGAAGAAAATAGGGAGAAAAAAACATACTTTTGTAAAGAAACCGGTGACTTGCATAATAACATCAGACAGCAAATTTCAGATATACTATGCTAATTTGAATAATTATTTAGGAAAACTTAGAAATTGTGCAGCTGTTTAGCTTTACAGCATATGGAATCATAGTGAAATTCTAGATGAAGTGGTCTGTGTGATTTAAAAAAAAATATATATATATATAGCACTTGCATAATAACTTCAGACACAGTGTACAACGTGGAAGCAAACAGTAAACGCCCTGTGGTTTGCACGCTCATGAACACATTTTTCATAATTGCCTTGTTCCTCATGTTCCCATGGCATCGTACTAAATGGACAGAACTGGGAAAGAAAGCTCTCTAGTGTTCACATTTTCTATAATTATGTAATACACACCTTATGAGACTATAAATCTTGAGTTCACTTCATGTTTTGGATGTCGTTGTTTGCTTGAAAGTGATACTGCAGATATATGTATAGATATGAATGTGTGTGTGTGTGTGTGTGTGTGTGTGTGTGTGTGTGTGTGTGTGTGTGTGTGTGTATATATACATAAATCTCTGTGTGTGTGTGTGTGTGTGTGTGTGTGA
>JAQMYF010000009.1:7077848-7090864 GCA_030014195.1 Neosilurus mollespiculum
ATATCTCTCTCTCTCTCTCTCTCTCTCTCTCTCTCTCTCTCTCTCTCTCTCTCTCTCTCTCTCTCAATGGCTCAAGTGACTTTTTTTTTTCCACATCCACCCCTTTTGACAAAAAAACCCATGAAATTATGAATGTGTATATATTTGTATGTGTGTGTGTATCTGTCTATCTATCTATCTAAAATATAAAATTTAGATTTGCCAGGTTATCTTGGAGGACGCAGAGAAACAGAACCAACACACCAGTTTGATTGTTTAGTATGTAATAGACTGGTGTGTTTTAGAAACTTTCTACCTCTGTCTGTATTTTGCTTGCAAAATATTGCTGTATAAAAGACTACAGTTTCATTTCTAAATAACCTTTGTCCTTTTTGCGGAAATTGGATGACAAGGTAACTTTAGGTTTTATTTATATGGATTTGAGTCCTTTACTTAGTCATTGTTCTGTGCCTGAACTTGATGAAGTTTTGGGAGTAGGAGGAGAAGGGGAGGATTATGAAGGTTTGGTGTCTTCTCCAGCCAGTTTTACACACTTTAACAGTTTATCAAGTAGAAACTGAACTAAGCTGAGTCAGTAGGTGCACCTACGTCAAGCTGATGCACTTCCTTTGAGTTGTTAAGGCAACGGTAATATTCTGTCATACACAAATATTAAATGACGTAAATGACAATTTGATTAAGGGAAAGTACAATACCTTCAGTGTGTAAGCGATATAGCTGCGAAATAGTTTACTTAATTTGTTTTTAGTTGTTTTCAGTTTCGGCTGGCTGAAAAAATGCACGGTCTTATCAATACTTCAATATAGATTATCATTGAGGATCCGCAACCGTGCACTGGCTGTGTGTCATGTATTGTATTGAACCCCCCCTTAAAATGTAAATAAAACAAATCCAAGTGCTTTCTTTCTTTTACTTTCTTTACTTTTCTCTGTATATTTTCAGGTAACCTCCATTTGATTGTCTTGAGTCCAGTCGGTCCGGTTGAATTAGTATTCCATCATGAGCTGCTCAGCTTTGGCTTATGGGACAGCCCGCACGAGTGCGGAGCTACACGTAAAAACCTGCACATTCCCCCGTGATGCATTCATTCCATGTCAGATCAGAGCATTTTTTTTTTACCTGTTAGAGGCTTTTAATAATTAAACCTGGGGATTTATTATTTATTTTGGACGCGCAAAACAGACTAGATCAGATGAGGGAAATGAGGGAAAATCCCGTATTATATCAGAGGAAAGATTATGTGGGAAATCCAAGTTGAACTAGTTATTCCATTAAAAGTAAATAAAAAAAAAAATACAGCAATAGATTACTGCATAGCCTATATATATTTCCCATATGTCGCCTGTAATGCATCCCAAAGAATCAGATCCTAGCGCAAATGGAACAGATCTGAGATGTGCGTTCTGACACTGGAACAATACCGGTACACTAACACCAGAACAACCATTTATATTTAGAAATATTATATATTTATAATACGTGTGTGAGAGGCACATTGCATGTATGAAATATGCAAATTTTTTTTTTTGAAAACGAAATTTTAAACAGAGGTGCACAGAAATTCCACCGGCCGGCTCTTTGTAGAAGGGGCGGATTCGCGTGACCTGTGCATCATTTTGCAGGTTTTTCTGTGTTTTAAAAAAGGGGCGGATTCGCATGACGTGCAAAAAATCAGCCGCTTGAGCCGTTCAAAAACAAGCAAAAAAGGGTCGAAATGCTTCCGAAGCTCTCCGCTCATATTTGAGCCACTCTGAATTTGCAACAAATTTTGAGCAGGTACGAAACTACATTCAGCCCGTGATTACTTACATGTGAGCTAGGCTTCACTTTCTCAAATTTAAGTCAATAATGATCTGTATATTTCCCTAAAGAAAACATTCATTGCCTTTTTGGTTGCTTTGTGAGCTAGCCAAAAATAAAGAGAAAAAGGAGCACACGGAGAGCACATACCTCCGCCAAGCTCAGCAATCCCCCATATGTACCAAGCTATGGTCAGAATGTTAAAGAATCATTAAAATAGAGTCCAGATCATCTCCAAAATGTAATTTAGGCTTCATTGTCCAAATCCCCACCTCTGGTAGAAACGTCATGAAAATCCTCTGGTAAGTTTTTTTTGTGTAATCTTGCTGACAAACAAATCGAGAGTAAAACAACCTCGTTGGCAGTGGTAAATATAAATCAGTAGTGTGCTCCAGAATGAGGTGGGTCAGCTATGCTGAAAATATGGAGGGGGCATTTATTTATTTCACTGGCACGAATTGAGTGCAATACAAATCAATACACCTTTGCCCTATGTAGTACGAAGCATTCCCATCTCAATGGGCTGAGTCTTGTCCAAGATAGCTCTGCCCCCTTCCACAGGGCTCAACGGCTTTACTGAATGGGTTTATGGGAATGGAAAACAATGCAAATTATATGCCATGACCTTCATACTGACCAGCAATGAACCTTATTAAATTCCTATGGGAGATTTATAGACAGTGCTTGTTGAATGACCATCACTGAAACACCAATTGAGGAATATCCTTGGGAAAACTGGAGCCCCATAAACAGTCCAGATGTGTAGAATCCATGGCATTGTGCAGTGAAGTTGTTCCTATGGCCCAAAGTTTAACACCTTACATTTTGGGTTTTGTCTGCTGGTTTTTGTTTACCATCATGATTTTCATCAGTCCAGTGACACCTGATGTTCCTGTCATTATCATTATCCTGCAGATTTTACTGTTTACATCAACTGGACATTTAAACCATGGTGACTTGCAGTAACCAGGTAGCAGTTCACCTTGGCAGCTTTGCAGAACACAATTTCTACTTCAAAAGCCTTGACCTGCAAGTTTATTCAGATGAAATGATTAGCATTAATGATTGACAGAATGTATTTTAACTTTACTTCATTAAGACCGTCATTTACTTAGTACAGCTCGTCCTGCAAGTTCTTTCATTTACTACAGTTCTATCGGCATTACAAAACTTCAAACTATTATTATTGTTTTTGTTTTTGTTTTGTTTTTTACATTGAAACTACTCTACCAAGCCAACATGAGGGTATGCAGAATGTCCGTGAATAACATCTGATTTATGAGTTCCCTGTTTGAGCTGTAACTTTCCAGTCTTTTGCACCCTTTTCACTTTGCAAAAAAAAAATATATTAAAAAAATTGGTGCCAAGGCAGCAGGTGTAAATGGTGTAAAAGGATACATCTTTCAACACACTACCCTGTAGGCTTCCACCATGTTTTCATTTCCGGTAGGGGGAGTCCGTTCACACGTGTTCACCCCGATCCTCCTTTACTGGTTGTGTTCTCCCCCGTTCTTTTCCAGTGTCGAGCCCTTATTTGCCCATGTCACAGGCTCAAAGTGTGTCACTGCACTCCAGACGCATGCTTGGAATTCCAGCGGCTCCTCGCTGCACAGTTGTTGGGCATAGCCTGCGTTTTTCTGGCTCTGGGGAACGGATTGCTCACATTTACCCAGGAGCTGGGCTGGAGGAGATGAGAGGAGGGGGAGAGCAACACATGCTCCTTTCTCTGCTGTTACCCTCCACCCCACAAAACGCCTCAGGACTCCCTTTGCGGCCGACTGGTCGAGTCACTTTCACTCTGTTTTGACAAGGGAAAAGAGGGGAAAAAGTGAATTGTATGTTACATTGTGTCGAGTTGTGTAACAACGACTCTGACTCATTGCTTTGAAACGTGGGAAAGGTTTTGAGGACAGAACCAAAATACTGAGTGCCTTCAAAACGGGCAGTGTGTCGGTTGTCCGTATTTTAAGAATGGTACAGCGTTTATATCAGTCAATTTTGTTGCATACAGTCATGCAGATATATATCAAGAGCTTTAGGTAATGTTCACAGTTAATGTCAGAATGGGTGCAAATGGGATCAGTGGCAGTAAATGCTTGTTCCTGACTGTCAGGTATGAAACTCGGTGTGGTCTCTGTATCATAGCCAATTTACCTCAGGTGCATTTTGAGATGCCTTTCTGCCCACTACGGCGGTAAAGAATCATTATTTGCCAGCTTTCCTGTCAGCACAAACCAGTTTGGTCACTCTCCTCTGACCCTTCTCATAAGCAAGATGTTTCCACCCACAGAACTGTTGCTCACTGGAGGTGTTTTTGTTGTTGTTGTTGTTGTATTTCTGGCTAAACAATTCTGTATAAACTCTATTGACTGTTGTCCATGAAATTCCCAGGAACTCTGTCTGCAGACTTGGTGGGGACACTACTCTACCTAAGTTCCAGAGATTATTTGATTTGGGATTGTCAAGGTTAAAATTAAAGGTCAGAGAAAGGTCACAAAGTTTTGGAGATTACAACTTATAACTTGGAAATGAATGCTGATAGACATGCCATTTCCATTGAAAACTAGTTAGGAACCATATATGGGCTTTTAAGTGAGATGATTATCTTTGGCCTTGAGTGACCTTGAAAGGTCAAATCCTAGTTGTCTTGTAAATCCTTCAAACAATAATTTTTTTCCACCAATTTATTCAAGTGTATGTACTATAGAAAATATTGGAACACTCTCATTTATCTCATTTGCTGAACCGTTTAATCCTACATGGGTTGCGGGGAGGCTGGAGCCCATCTCAGCCGCCGCTGAGCAAAGGGGGTACACCCTGTAAGACACACAAGGTTAATTCAAACAAGTACCCATATATGGCCTATTGCTACATTATCCATGCTGTGGGTATGCTGCACTCTATGAATTGTAAATAAGTTTGGTCTGATTGTGTTTTTGTTTGGTTCTGTCTCATTGTGTTGTGGCAAAGGGCACAGTTTAGGGTTAGATAAGGACTGCCTGGTATTCAGCAAACAGAGTTACGATCAAATGAGAGCGAAAGCTTTATTGAAATGTGAACCATGACGGCAGTTTCTAGATTGTGTAATCACTACTGTGCTGCTGCTGAGCTAAGCTAAGGTTAAGTTCTGTTTTTATTAATGTCCCTACATTAAAATATCTGTTTACTTGCATGATGCGGTCTGTTTACTTGCATGATGTGGTAACTTTGGAGGAGGGAAAACAAAATTCAACATAAAGGAAAAGGTGTATATTTAAAATATTCCTGATTGTTATGTTGTAGACCCAGCTCATATACATGTTTTGGCACTGTCCGGATTACATGATCAGTTGTGACTTGAATATATGATATTGTATTATTATTTATTTATTTGTTTGTTTGTTTATTTATTTTTTTGCAGAGACTATTTTTAATGTAGTCAATTTTGCATTCATTTTTTTCAGAATGCAATAAGTCACATTTAATTTCTTCCCCTAATCCCTGCATTGACAAATCAAACACGTGAATAACAGTTGAGAAATGTTAATGCGTTTTATTTGCAGTGTTTTAACAGTTGGCGTTGTCATAAAGAAGAAATGCAGCCTTCCAGAAATTCTAGTATAGACGTAGCTTTTGATCACTAACAAACAAGAAGACTGACAAGAAAACTTAGCTGACAGGTTTTTTTGTTTGTTTGTTTGTTTTTTTGTTAAACACTGATTGATGGAAATCAGGAAATCAAGATGTTCTAAAATCCTTTCTCTAAATTTAGTATAATCAAAAGTGTGTTCATATGAGGAAACCTCTTCATGCCATCTCCGACGCTCTGGTGCAGAATGGAAACTTACCTGAGCTGCAACAGGTAGAGCTGCATTCTCAATATTGTTAAAAATGCTCACACAATAAAATACTTAACCCATAAGGTTCCATACTTACAGTAATTACACATTATTATAGAGAACATAATCCCTTAAAAAAGTATCATGTCTATCTGAAGTAAGGTAATGGATTAGTATAAAGTGTGATTGCAGAGAGCCTTGGGCTGCATACCAGAAACATCCCATAAGATCTGCCGTTTTGGAGACAAATAGACCCAGTTGTTTAGCAATCTCAGTGTGGCCCTTTGTCAAAGTCCCTCAGATCCCTACATTTGCTCATTTTTCCCGCTTCTAACACATCAACTTTGAGTGATTGAACTGATTATTTCTGCCTGTGCCACTTTAACAAGATCATCAATGTTCTTTACTTCACCTATCAGGGGTCTTATTGTTTTTAATGTTATGGCTGATTGGTGTATATACACATACTTGCATTTTTATAGAGACTGTAGGTTCTATGTGAGATGAGGGAAAAAAACATGCAAATCTATAGTTATACTCGAGTTCCTAACCTCTATAGCAGTATTTAACTGAAATGTCCTTACAAGGTTAAGAAATTCAATGTTCAGTTATAGTACACGGAGCCCCACTGATAAGGAAAAAGCGTCTAACCATCGAGTTGGTTTTTGAAAGTCAAGACATGTCCGTACGTCCGTCCTGCCGGCATACGTGTTCACATGGGAACCTTGCAGTGATCTTAATCATGGCGGTATATAACCGATGTAATGGGAATGGTATATCTGAGTGATGGTAACTTCTACTCTATCTTCCCCTCCAAATTATTACTTGTTTCAAGCCATAAAATAAAATATACTTTTTAAAATAAAACAAAATGCTTTTTTTTAATTAATTAAAATAGACTGCTTTAACAGCGTAAACAGAATTCTATGTGCCATATGCAGAAGGTATCTTCTTTTTTTTAGCTGGCAAAATAAACTATTACTGCCATTGCAATGCATTACTCATTTGAATAGAAAGGCTTTTAACCCAATCACATTGAGGAATTGCATGAAGTTTCTGTTTTTAACGTGCTTACGGAAGTGAACCTATCCAGCAGAATGGCTTCTCGCTACCCTGTCGTGATAGCGGAGCTCGTATTGGGTTTTTTTTTTTCATTCATTTTACAGAGTAAACAATTCACTAAGAAACTAATAAAATAACTGATGATATTCTTGTGTTATTGAAATGTTCTCTAAATCTACGGTTTCTAAACAGTGCACTTTACATGTTGAGACTAAGATTGCGTGTTTGGTTACCTCATTTTTATTCCCTTCCCTTCTAAATAGGTTATTATAAAATGAATTAATTTTGATATACGTAGGATACAAGGATGGGGTTTGAGAGTTCCCACCAAAAAACTTGTCAAGTAAGTTAAATCATATGGGAGCTCCGCTTTCAGGCAGTGCGTAAGTCTATACATTATCTGATGTCTAATTATAGTTTGCATTTAAAAACAAATCTGTTGACGAATACGAATCACAGGTTGAATGCTGTTAGACTAGTAAAATGACTCAACAGATGTTTGTCTGATGTTTCTGTTGTTATTTTTATTATTTTTGTCACTATTCTTCATCCTGTCCAATCTATTGTCAAACAAGGCAGTAATAAATCTTTGGTACATAAGTTCAATGAGTGTGACCAATAACTATCTTTCTACTGACTTTGAAACAACTGTGGATGTTTTTAATATTACAAATGTATGATGCAGTTCTCGTCTTTTGTTGGCAAATAACATATTCTTAGTGAAAACAGAGTGCAAATTAAACACCATGCTATTTCCATCATACAATATTTCATACATGCCATTAAATGCCAGTTTGTTTTGCCATACCAGGGATAGACACAGGGTTTCATACATCCTGCAGAGCCACCAAAACCTGAAATGTATTGGCACAAGTTGGGTCACGAATCCCGGAGTTTTGTGGTCACGGTTAAGCAACATGCTACAGTTTGCTGTTTGCATCGGTATTGGTTTCCATGTGTAGTTATTACATTTGGCTAATCCTGATGTAGTTTCCGGAGCTATACAGATGAGCTGGTTCCTGGTCCACTCACAAACCATCACTGCATCAGTTGCATATATGGTGGGGCTTTGTGTACATGTACATATGTTCTGGAGACCAGTTGTGATTTGGAAACACAGATTGATGACTATTCTGCGTTCAAAAGAGAGTTGTGAATATGGGAACCTCACAACTTTTTACCAAAAGCATGGGTTACTAAGACGAGAGCATTCATTGTCATAAATATCACTGGTTTTCCAGACTTGTGAAAATTAAGTTTATCGTGTCGACATGAGTTCACAAGTTGTGATCACGGGAAATACTACCATTTGTTACAATGTACTGCGTCAATTTATAAATGAAAATCCTACCTTACATGCCCTACTGAAAGGTATGGCATTGCAAAGCATTGGATATGAGATACTGTCAGGTGACCAACTCACTAAATTGTGGTTTTATTATTATTATTATTTTTTATTGGTGGCTGCACTTGAATATTTACTGGCCTCAGGCCAACAGGCAAGTGGCTATGTCGAGCCCTGCATATGAAAACCAGTCACCCTGGCCATCCGTGTTGCTATTGGTACCTAATGTTTCGACACAACTCTTTCATAAACATGCGCATGGATTTCTCTGAACGCTTTCTTTCCATTGCCAATGTCTTGGTCCGTGTAGCTGAAAAGCCAGTCAAATTGAATTCTGAAGCTTGAGGACAGAAAAAAAAAACCTTGAGCATCTGTTTCAAAAAGTATACAAGAAAATGAGATCTCCGCTAATGCCTACTGCACATTATGTGATTTTAGCCCTGATTTTTTACATTGGCAACTAATTTTACAGGTATGTGTCCAACTCTTCAACAAAATTCTGGTCACCCCGTGGTGACAGGTTCAGCTGCTTGATAGTTTTGGTCCTGTTCACATCTAGCTCGATTCAGAAGAGTTCTGGAGTAATCGATACTAGGACTCGTATCCGTCCACATCTGAAAGAGCAAAAACTATTCTAAAATCACTTGTAAACTCGCTACATCCAAACTTTCAAAACCGGACCTGAATGATGCATTTATGGGACTGCATTATAGCAATGACAACTGGTGTTCCCTTGTCAGTATTACTGAGCTGTGGTTTCTCTGTGTTACTATTTGGTTATTTTGAATAAATGAGAAGAAACAGAGAATAGAAAAGCAAGACTGCAGCCGCATGTAAAACATAAACTGCATGAACAAAAGTATGTGGATTCCCAAACCCACATGTTGTTTTTGTCCTAATCTAAATCTAAATCTTAACAGTAGTAAGCAGTGATGGTTTTACAATAGAAACCATATAGATTTCCTCATACCATTATAAGATGGCATACCTCAGCAGCCTACATACTGATTTGGACCACTACATATCAGGACATACCTGAAGTACTGCTGTATGATTCTCCTGGTTATATTCTTCTCTGTCACCTGACATGATGAATTTGTCTCAGAGATCTCTGGCGCAAGTGCACTTTTAACAACATGGTTTTGGTTGGCTTTCAGCTGTATAATAAAGACGAATAAACCTTGCTGCTTGTTTATATGCTTTTTACATGTGTGTAGTCTGTAGGTTCGCTTCTAGTTCGATTCTTCTGTCCGCACTGCAAACGCAAGATGGGTTTTGTAGAACCTGTCTTGCTAAAGCCCCCTTGGGAACAGGTTTTGAGCCTGATGTGGACAGAGAGATCGATTCAGGTCAGTTCAAAACCGATTGTAATGCTGTAGTGTGATCAGGGCTGTGCAGTCCAAGACTGGTATTAAGTACAAGTGATGAGCGGCGGCCAAATGAGAGATGAGCATCTGTTGTCTCGAGAAGCAGATCCCTGAACCTGGTTTACTATTACTGGTATATTTGTGTGTGAAGGTGAAAAATCACTGTTACTTCTGTAAGAGTAAATTGTCATCCAGTGGAACTTAAAACCTCACTACAAACGTGACTCACGGCGATACTCCTTCATCCACAAATGTCTCTTGTCATTTTAGACAAAATGGTTTGGAAACCTCAAATAGTCACAGGACGGACAACTTTTAAGTTGTTTTTCGTGAGAAGGACCATCTTGAGGATCAGTTGTGCTTCATGCTGGATATCCTGCTGAAAGACGGTGTTGTGTATGTGAGTTGTGTCTGCAATCACTCATGTCGTGTACACACCCCTACGCTAACAAAACAACGGCTCGCAAGCGATTAAAAGTCATAGCGTGTCGGCAGATTGGCTGTTCTGAGATTAGGAACGTCATGTGTAAGTGAAATGTAGGTTATTTGGAGCTTGTGACAGTTTTGTGATACGCATGACATGAGAAGGTTAAAGTGATTCAGAAAGCTTTGTGTGTTCGGCTGCGTGTTTTTTCAATATGACATGAATAAGTTATGAAGAATAATCATTGTGCCATAATGATGGCAATAATCTCAGCTGCCCATGATCAGAGGAAACCCCAAATGAGAAAATTGTCATGGGTTCCAAGTTTAAGCGATTTCACGGACATGTTAGTATTTGTTGAAATATGTTTTTTTTTGTTTCGAAGAATAAAGAATGATGCAAAATCACTTTTTTCCCCCACAGTGTGCATCAGGGTGATCATGTACTGTGTTGAGAGGAAGAAAATGGAAATTATACCCTTAAAAAGGGGGTGAATATGTGTATATACCCATGTAACACCAATCTAACATTACCCAACAGACTGCAATATTTACATTATCAACATGTTTCTCCTTTGATCTGCTAGCTTAAACAGGAAAATGTGCAAAATCTTCTAATTCATTACAACCAAAACGTTTTTGTTCTTTGTTCTCATTTACAGATCGGTGGATCAGTTTTATCACATTAAAAAAGGCATCGCATGTCAATATGTGGTGTTTCATAACCGAACTCGATGCCATCGCTGCCTCATAATTGTCCGATTGTGTCGTGTAAGGAAAATTTCAGGTTCAGCATACCAAGTGCTTTTGTTTGTTACACCGCTTGCTCACAAGCGTTCCCAGGCATCATGCTGGTGTGGGTGCGTGGCACGGTGAGGAAGAAAAAATGTAAACGACACCTTCGAAGAAGTGTAAACAGATCCGTATGTGTGTGTTACGGGCTTAACTAACACAGATATGAAATGTGTTTTTGCGAGTGCAGGTTCAGGCAGCTGCAGATGATCTCTGACAGCCGCACATCCGAGCTGCAGAACCAGATGAAGCTGAAGGTTTTCGAAGCCGAGCGCGCTCAGATCGTACAAGAGGAGACGACCCGGAACCTCAACTTGTGCCAGATCGATTGTGAGAAACAGCAGAAGAAACTGGAGGCAGGTGTCCTGATGTCACCTCACACTGCCATTTCATTAGCCTGGCATTTACCGTCTCACTGTTATCTGTTCCTTTATTTCACACACACACGCACACACACACACACCCTCCATTCACACAATGCAAAACCTCATCTATCATTTAGCACATGATGTACAGTAGGCTAAATAGGAAATAAAACAAAACAAAAAACGTCACATGACCTTTCCTAAATCAATAAATAGTCCTGTATTGAAATTATCTCAGAAGTGCCATGTCACATTTTTAACCTAGAAAGCTTGAAAGTAGGAATAGCATGAATGCCCACCTCCATGTTTTCACTGTGATCAGTGATGTATATGTACTTCCTTAAACTATACAGCAAGTGAAACGATAGAACTGACATCTGTGTAAATTGTCTGTGTAAATTGCTCTAAATTACTTTAGTATTCTGCTTTGTTTACTCTTCATGCTGTGTACCGTTTAATTAACGCCACTTGCTGAACCAGGAGTTGAGGAAGTCCACTTCCTGTATAGGAATTCTGAACCACCATGGTGTTTTCTTTAATTTTTTCCAAGTCAGCTGTCAAAAATAGCACCGTTACAACCTTTTGTTGAATGTAGCACAAATATTTTACTCACTCACTCATTTTCTGAAACGCTTAATCCTACTCAGGTCACGGGGGAAGCTGATGCCTATCACAGCCGACCCTGTGCGAATGCAGGGTACACCCTGAACAGCTCGCCAGACCATTGCAGGGCAACATAGAGACACAACTATTCAGACTCACATCTAGGATTAAATTGAAACAGCCCGTTAGCCTAATGTGCATTTCTTAAGATTGTGGGAGGAAACTGGATTACCTGGAGGAAACCCATGCAAGCACAGGGAGTAAATGCAAACTCCACACTGAAATGCCCAAGCCCGGGGATCAAACCCAGGACCTTCTTGCTCTGAGGCGGGCATGCTAATCACTACGCCACTGTGCCGCCCACAAATATTTCAATCACAAGTAAAATCACTACGCCACTGCAGAACAGCCTCCATCAGCATCTCTCTGTTTCAGGTTCTAACCAAGGAGTTCTACACGCTCCAGTCATCATCAGAGAAACGCATCATAGAACTGCAATCCCAGAATGGTGAGCAGCAGGTGAGGTTGGAGGCCTACGAAAAGCTGGAGAAGGAGTTGGATGACATCACCATGCAGGCAGCAGAGAGTGAGGCACACTTAAATGTTGTTCATTCACAAATTACCATTCCTTTTTCCGCCTGTCTATTGTTCTGTCTCCTGGTTTTAAAGGAACAAGGTTTGGGGGATAAAATGCTAAAAGTTTTCATTTTTTATGAAGTTTTTTTTCTACTTTACCCACAACGCCCTTCGACTAACTGTTTGATGGTCGATGGTGCCAGTGGGATCGAGTCCTTGGGTTCATTGCGAGCATGAAAGAGAGGTGCAGCAGCGTTAGTGCTTCAGTTTATCCAGCCTAACCTTAAATGAGTCAGCCTCCAGAGCAGCAGCTTTAATCCCATCTTGCTCAGAACAAATATATCATCAACATACAGCAGCGGTTTTAATACGATTGGGTTTTCAGGGTGTTTTCCTATCAGCATGATGTAAGCTTCATTAGAAGTACTTCTGAAAAAACCCCAGAGCTTCCCTCATGTTTCAGAACAGTACAGAGATAGCTGCCCATCAAACGTGGGCGTGGCTGAGTAAACAGCCTCGCGTGACGCAGACACGAAGTGAACATTTTGTGATCCCTGGCTTGAATAAAACAGCCGTTTGTTGCTGTGGCCACTTTAGAGGAAGCTTATACAAATTTGCTTTGTGTAAAGGGAAGCAATTAATATTTATTGAATTAGAGAATCTGGTTTGAAGTAGAACACACGTATGACTCATGTCAGACTCGTCCCATGCTATAATTTAAGTCAGAATGGCTAGCCTCGTTTAAAAATTATCAGTTAAACTAAAAACACCGTATCAATATATTCAACTATATGTGTGTATACGATATATAGTGTGTGTGTGTGTATATATATATATATATATATATATATATATATATATATAT
>JAQMYF010000009.1:7115768-7128076 GCA_030014195.1 Neosilurus mollespiculum
ATGAAAATTGGAGACCTCTCTCATCTTTTAAGTGGGAGAACTTGCACAATTGATGGCTGACTAAATACTTTTTTGCCCCACTGTATTCCGGATGCAGCAAAAGCAGTCAGTGCATGTAGTGATTTTTGCCAGATCCACATTGAAAACCGGACAAATAACCCTTGCAAATAACCAAAACTTCAAAATGAGGCAATTATGACGACATTGAACTGTAGACTTGTGTAGTATTAGACAAACTGTGCCAATACTTTGAGTAACTGAAACATATTAAACAAAAGAAATGAATAGGCTGTTTATTTCTTAATGTGTAAATTCTAGCCTATTTACCTTTAGAAAAGCACTAAACATTGTCTGGGTGATATTACAGATCATGATTTACAGTGCGAAAGTGAAGGAGAGGACGTCTGGACCTCATCGCTTAGGCTGCTGCCCCCGCCACCCGACCTTGGATTAAGCAGACGAAGATGAAGATCTACATCGCTTCTTTGAATCGTCACGGACCAGCTCTGACTGCCCTTTTGACATGAAAATATTCATGATGTTTCTTTGTCAACTTCAAGTTTGCTTATTAACCATTTAAGTGCTCCCAATAAATCATGCTTTTAGTATATGGAATGAGCCCAGTAACGATGTTTTCTGTTTCCCTGTTGTTTTCGTATTATCATTACAACTTCAATTGTTTTCTTTTCTAGAAGAAGATATTCTCCTGTAAGCAATGTTGCCATTTTTTGCCAACAGAGACAGAATTAACGGATTGGGCTTCTGTGTATATACGCATGGAATCTGCCAGCATACATTCCGGATACCGTGTGTACAATACATAATACATTCCACATACCAAGCGTCGGGAATCTTGGCTTAAGATGATGCCAGTGTGTCAGATAAGGAGGTTAACGCATGTTTAAGTTATCCCCTCTGGGCTGTTTTAGCTGGCTGTAAAACTTATTTATTTTATTTTTTATTTTTTATTATTTATTTCTTCTTTATTGGGGGGGGGCATTACACTAATGTATCACTGTGGACCATCTGATTAGCTTGCCTTCAGCCAAACAGGTTGTCCAGTGTGCACAGTCAAAATCAGCATTTCAGGTAGAGGTGCAGGGTAGAGGGTGAGACAGGAGTGGATTTTCACTTCTGTACCATCCCACTCCCACAGAAAAAAAAAATCTTGCCCCATCCCAAACCCGGGCCAGAGTAAAAAAAAAAATTCCTGTCCCATCCCACTCCTGGTAAAATGATTCCCATCCCGCTCCCATTCAGAATGACTCCCGCTCCTGTACTGCACCCTCCTTTTTTTCTTCTTTTAGTCTTTAGGCAATACATTGAATTTGATCTCAATATTCTTTTTTTGATTACTTTGTGTTCTGCAGTTTGATTTCAAAAGGTATGGCAACAGGAGCAGTTCATCTATCGTAAAACAGGGAGGCATTTATTGCATTAATCCAAAAAACCTTCACTAAAGGGCACAAAACATAAATAATACATGGCCTTTGGTCCATATAGTTTTACTATGGAAGACCAGCTGCTACGTCCCTGTTTCTAGCTCTTTTGGAGGTCAGTTACAGTAAAAAAAACAAGAAAACAGTACATGGGTCACATCATGCCTACCTTAGTTGAATAAACCCAAACATAACATATAAAGTTGCATTTTACTAATTTAATGAGCACTTGTTTCCTTTAAACAGTGACATTACTTTTATGTTTTATGTTTTTTATGTTATGTCGCAATAGACTCTCATGAAGTTCAGTAATATTAACGGCTTCCCTGCCAGTTTTGTGAGCTTAATAGATAGGTCGTTACTTCTGACTTTGCGTTACAAATCAATTTTTACCACATCGGTTTCTCTGCTGGTGTTTTAATTCCGGTGGAAAGCAGCGGCCTGAAGCACTGTTGACTTCTCAGGCCTGTAGCCAAGATTTTGAATGGGGGGTTCTCAAGGCAGGAGGATAGACCTTTTTTTTCCCGGCCGGGGGTATGGGGGCCGCCTAGGTCCTGGGCAAAAGTTCACGTCTACCCATGATCCTATTACTGTATATCCAGATATCAACTGAATATGACTGTAAGTAGAAAAATAAAAGGAATGATCAGTTAGGGGACCTATTAAGACAGAAAAACTGTCATAAAAAGGGGCTATAACTTCTTTTGATACTGTAACATTTCTACAAATATCTAATAAATAGAGCATGATCATATGCAACAACACTCCCACTCTTTTTAGAATATTTAACATAAGATAATTCTTAGCGCCACAAAAATACAGGTATCGGCCACAATGTGTCGCTTTGATAGTGGATAAAAACGATTCTGAAAGCTTTAAAACCACGGGGGGATGATAACTATTCACACATACAACACAGACACTTTATCATAGGCATTTTGTCTGGAATGCTGATATTTCAACAAGGTTATGGCTGACTATTTACAACTGTCATTGGTCCTAAAACAGTGTGGCAAAATCATTCAAATTGCAGTACAATTACAAATTAGCCCTGAATCATGGCTGGTTCGTACAAATTGCAACTGGTCCGTAAATGTACGTGCGTTTTCGGGGGCCAAAAATGCATAAGAAATAGCACACATTTTCTGACAGTATATTTTATTTCAAGACATGTAGAATTTGGCACCACTGTTAGCCACTAAATAAAAGTATAAAATATAAAATAGTGAAATATGGACGCAACTTAAAAGTCCCTTTTAGAAATTAGCATATACACTATGGTACAATCAACCTAAATCAATCAGATTGAGTGTTATAACAGACTGACTGTTAATTTTACAGCAATATTTTAGAACAATTTTAGATTTTCTGTTCAGGCTTGTTGACATCTTCTGAATGTTGCAGTGAAACTGTTGACACCTGTAGCAGAGCTGGTTGCATGACGTCAGTCGAACCTGCAGCCATTTTACACTGAGGCTCTGAAATTGGCTCAAAACAATCTTCAGTAAAATGGTCTCTACAAATAATGGTTCATTTAACTCACTTAATCCATTCATCGCACAATTTTACGGGGTCGGTCGGTCAGGATAGGAGAAACACGTAAGTCGACCACATGGATCTGTGTGAACACTGTTCATAATCATTCGGGTTTACAAGTTTCCTCCAGCATCATGATTTCCCTTAAGTCATTGTGCAATCACATTACATACTTTAATATCATTTTAAACATCATGAACACTGCAAAAAATAAATACAAATAATTTTTTTGCTGCTTCCTAAACAAATTTGTCAACAAAGAGATGAATTTACAGCACAATACTTTAACTCCCCCCCTCCCCCCAAAACCATGCATTAGTAAACATATAAGCACATAGCTTAAACTTTCAGCATCTTACTGAACTCACTCAAACAGTTTAATTTTAACAAAACTCACTTTCTAATACAAATAGAGCTAAATACATGCACTGTTTAAGCAAGGGACGCAGCTCTATAGACGGCTAACAGGCATGCTAGCTGTGAGCATCAGAAAACTTCCTCGGAGCTCCTGTTCACATGAGCTAAACACAACAAAATACATTCGCTAACTGTACACAGCTCCACATTCAATATGCTGACCTTTAATGAAAATTTAACTCGAGTCCGTTGACATCAGTGTAATTTGGAAGTTAGCTTTTTATATTAATTATGAGAGGTATAAATTTGAAGAATTTGTAGAATAACCAACATAAAGGGGGAAAAATCCAAATATTGGGGTTAATTTATAATTCCCATTAATTACTTCTATTTAAACAACATCATGACCTATGTGGGCAGCATGGTGGTGTAGCGGTTATCATGTGTGCCTCACAGAAAAAAGGTCATGTTCTCCCCCCTGCATGAGGGGGTTTCCTCCAAGTACTCCGTTTTCCTCCCACAGAAAAGACATGCACATGCAGTAAAGTGGCTGTTCCAAATTGCCTCTAAGTATGAGTGTAAATGGTTGTTTGTGTGTGTGTGTGTGTGTGTGTGTTAGCCCTGTGATGGTCTGGTGAACTGTTCAGGTGTACCCTGCCTGCGCCCAGTGTCAGCTGAAACCCAAATAGGATTAAGTAGCTCGAAAAATGATGATGCGAGTGACCTACGTATCAGTCAGTGGACTAACATGCCCATTAGTACACTCCTGATCTCTGTGCCATCCTGTGGTGGTGTAAGATACAGTTTTATTCTATTTTGGATGAAGACTGATGTGTGCTACGTGTGTTGTTGGTGGTGGTAATTTGGTGATAGTCATAACTTAATACTTCAAGATTACATTGTCACCAGTGATTTTTTAGAGGTGATACAATAGAAAATGTATTCATTTATTCATTTGCTAAGACACTTAATCCAAATTAGGGTCGTGGGGAGGCCAGAGCCCATTTCAGCCGACTCTGGGCAAGAGCAGGGTACACCTTGAACAAGTGCCAGACCACTGCAGGATAACACGCATACAAAGATTCACACTCACACCTATGAGCGATTTGAAACAGCCACTAGCCTACTGTGCATGTTTTTGGACTTTGAGAGGAAAACGGAGTACCCAGAGGAAACCCACACAAGCACGGGGAGAACATACAAGCTCCACACAGAAACACCTAAGCCAGGAATCAAACCTGGTCCTTCTTGGTCTGGGGCGAACGTGCTAACTACTTCCCCACCGTGCCTCCTGCAATAGAACACTGCCCATTAAAAAAAGATAGCGTCCTTTCAATCCCTGTTTTTCTATTTGTTTTATTTTACATATTAACTTTGCAGCACTAGTAGGATTTGTTGTTAGACCTTATTCCCAATAAAGTAAAAAAAAAAAAAATGTGAAAATTGAACAAAGCAATAAGTTTCATCATAGTAGGAATTATGTGATAGTAGTATCACATAATTAGTACTTTTGGTAATACCAGTCATGTTAAACAAAAAGTGTTTTCGCCACCATCCTGATGGAAATGGTATTTGTTTAGCTTCACTTGAGTTTGAAAGCGGTCCGTGGCTGGGAGCTAAAGCTGGCCCTGCTTTCTAGGTAAGGTAAGTCTGTTGGGCTTTTTACACCTGAGCCAGAGGCTCATCAGGCCGGAACTTATCCCCAGTTTCTGTAGCGTGAAGCAACTAGGAGTTCAACTCCCCCTGGATGGAACGCTAGTCCATCACAGGTTACCTTCCCAGTATTTTTACTGGTACCCTTTTATACTGCAGGGTGGACAGAGGCACACTTGTGGTTAAGACCTTGCCCAGGGGTCTTAGCATGGTGGGGGTCCAACTGGGATTCGAACCCATGATCCTGATCATGAGCCCAGCGCCGTAACCACTACACCACCGGCCCACTAGGTAGGAGGGACATATTCTTTCTTCCCTGCCAATCAGAGCGACATTCACTAATCACGAGTGTCTGGAGGTCATGTATGTAAAAGTGGGCGGATAGGACGTTCTTTCATGTCTTTCACCATATGAGCAGAGGTTTCCAAAAAAACAAAAACAAAACGAAAGAAAAAACAAAGAAAGAAAAATGTGGTCGCCTGACTGCATGTCTTTCGGAGGAAGTACGGTACAGGTTCTCCTTCACCGGGAGCTCTTCCCTCTCGGCGGTCGCTGTCTCGCCAGAGAGGTCAGTCGGCTTGGTGTCAAAAAAAGGAGGAAAATTACACAGCACTAAACAAACATGTTTAGGTATTGATTTGTTTATTTATTTGGGCTATATGGTTTATTGTGCATAAAATAAAAGAAATAATAGAAACGTATAAAGAAAAACAGTAACTTCCAGCGGTTTGCTTTTTTATGATTTAAGAAATCGTGTAAAAATGATAATAATAATAATAATAATAATAATAATAATCCCGTCAGGACCTGATAAACCGTAAAACTTGACGGAAACATACCGCGGTACGGTTTTATCCTGATATCATCCCGTCCAGGTTATTATTATGCGCTCTATACAGATGAGGTATTATTTGTAGCAGCTGTTGTCTTCAGTGCACTAAAGAGTGTGATTTGAGACACAGGCAGCTCAGCGCGCGCCCAGAGAAAAAGCTCTGAGAGAGGTGTAGCTGCTTCACTTTCCTAATCTCAGCTGTGCCACGCCCCGCCCATTCAGCAGCCTCATATCACCGAGGCCCTGAGACGGGAGGAGGCAGAAACTGGGATATCCGCTGTGAGCACGAGCGCGTACACACACACACACACACACAGACAGAGGCACGCACAGTCGCGCGTGCACTCGGTCCACGCGCCACGCGCTCGCCTTACTCCTCCACCGCGCGTCTGTCTCCAGGAAAACAAACAAACAAACAAACAATTGCAATTTGTTTTACGGACGCCGTCCATCGTAGCGGGCCGTTATGGCAGCCACGCTGTTAACGGGACACGAGGACTTTCTGCCGCTGATGAAAGGCTTTCAGGAGGAGTCCGCTCTGTTCACTGACGCCGACAGGGGACTGGCCAACGAGTACGCGCAGGTAATAATAATAATAATAATAATAATAATAAGCATCAGTTCTTAAAGGAGCATGGTGTTTTAGTGCAAACTGTCTTGCATGGAAGATCAGAGGTGTGTCCTTGTCTCGTGTCTGAGACGCATGTCTGTTTCCCCCCCGGTGCCATCATGCGTCCTTGTTTATTTTCCCACCCGGGATTTCCCCGCGTGCGTGCGTGCGTGCGCGTGTGTGTTTATAGCTATATGTGTTTATATGTGATGGTGATGCTGGTTCATGGTAAACAGAACTGTGTCGCGTGATCTCGTTGCCACTGAACCACCACCATCCTATCGGCCACTTTGCCCTCACACGTTCCTCCAGGCGACCCTGGAGTCAAACTTCCCAGCAACCGTGAAAGAGAACAGCTGGACGCCCCCAAAAATGCCCCCAAAATAGCCTGTGCACTTCAGAAGCGCAGACCCGACATTCCGGGTGTCACCCTGCCGACGCAACAACCCGCGGGTTTGATTGGCTGTTTCCCCCTGATTGCACTTTAATGATAATTGGTTGAGGTTTATATGGAAAAGCTGAGTGTGTGCAACTGGGTGAGTAAGTGTGTGTGTGTGTGTGTGTGTGTGTGTGTGTGTGTTGGGAATGAAGCTGCTGGTTTCCGCGCGTCAGCAAAGTCTGTTTTGGGCCCGGCGGTATGTATGAGCTCTGTTTTACAGTGCAGGGGGGAATGTAGCGGATACCTACGGAAGGCTGTGTGATAAATGTTTGCCTGCTGACTGCAAAAACCCAACAACCTCATCCATCCCTCATCATAGTTTTGGCATGATCGTAAGACAAATCGTAGACTCCTCATGCCCTGGACAATTTTCGACTCCTGTTTGACCTTTTGGAATCATTTCCACCCTTTGCACTCACTCGTCGCCTTGTCCACCGAGGGCTGAGCAGTTGAGGGTAAAACGTCTCGCTCAAAATTGCCCAACAGCGTCGACTCTGCGACGTTTGGATTTCGGATCGTAATCTTCCACCCAGTAGCCCAGCAAGACACCACCCTGTTTCGGGGCGCGCGCGTTTTCGTTATAGCGGAAAAGGAATGCCAATGTGTTCAGTGACTATCTTGCACATCTATTTTAAAAGCTTTCCCTGCTGTTCTACATACGTATGTATGCCCAAGTGTTCTCTGCGTCACCTGCTACACGCATAGCCCGCATTCATTCATTTGCAAATCATATCAGCGATTATATCTACGGCAGCTTCTAAAATTATAACCAGTTCGACATTTACAACTCTCTGTCAGGACAGGGCTACAGAACATTATCTAGGAGTTACAGCGAACATGATTTCTGTTCCCACGTTAGACAAACTCAGTCTTTGCTAAAACGAGCAATGTATGCATTCCTCCTGTCAGAAAATCATCCCTCCTTGACGTATGGCTGTCTGTGGGAGTTTAAAACAAAATCTCTGCTGTTTTTTTCCTCCAGGCAAAGCTTGAGATGGACAAGTACCTGACACCTCAGCTGCATGATTCCAGTGCAGTCAAGAAACAGTGCCAGGAGAGCTCCTCGGTGGAGTTTTTCTGTGATGAACAGGGCTCGCCTTATAGCATCAACATGAATGTGTACCTACCTGACCTCACCTACCTACGTGGGGGTCTGTGCCGCCCGCCACGGCCTTCCGTCCCCAACCAGGTGAAAAGCAAACCAGTTGGCTTAGCCTTCTCTTCTGGCCCAGATTGTTCCGTCTCTTCCACTCTTCCCGATTTTACTACCATCTTCAGCTCGCCCTCGGGACCATGCGCTAACATGGGTGCGGGTGATGCTTCCAACGGAGTGTTCATCAAACAGGAGATGAACTCTTTTGAGCTTCCACAGGACAGCCATCTGTTCCAGCTGCTCAACTCGGACCTTGACGTTCCCATTCAGGCCGTTTCGGACTCTCATGCCCATGCCATGTCGTCAGAGGTACCATCCTTCCATGACCTGCACTTAGCTGCCACACAGACTGCAAACAAGCCATACTGCGCCATGCCTACGTCTGCATACCCACTCGGCCCTTCAGGTCACTTTACTCATGGCCACACGCAGATCAAAGCACCCTATCTTCCTCCCTCGCCGCCCACCTCCGAGCCAGGCAGCCCTGATCGACAGAAAGAGCTGCTGCACAACCTGACACCTCCGCCATCTTACGCTGCCACCATTGCATCCAAAATGGCTGGCCACATGCCTGCTCATCAAACACCCACATCCTCGCGAGCACCTGCCTCCAGCAGCACCGGGGTCATGCCTGTCCGATACAACCGCAGGACAAATCCAGACCTTGAGAAGAGGCGGATACACCACTGTGACTTCCCAGGTATGGAGAAGTGCGGCCTAGTGCTTAACATGGTCAAATTTATCTGGTGTGGATATTGTTAGAGGTTGTAACTTGCATTTCAGTGAAAATGCAGGGATTTTGCTATAGTCTGACCGAAGAGGCTTTTATTCTCTAAAAACATTGACTTGAAGATACCATCCACTACATCCTTATGTATGTTTATAAATCAAACCGATCGCCCTTCCATTCTCCCCCCGTCATCCGAGCACTCTCTGCCTCTTTCTCTTTCGCGAGCTCACCAAGACCGATCCACTGTTGAATAATTCAGGCCTGGGCCAAAGCCTTTTAACCAGGCCTCTGAATTAATGCGAGGGAGCTGACGTCAGCCCCCACCCCTCCACCCCCCATTGTTATTGAATCCTGTTGCATCAAATTGACTGACCAGATTGTAAAACAGGCAAGCCTCATGACACCATTAATAGTGCATTTACGCTAAGCAGTTCATCTGAAACGCCACGCTCCGCCATTTAGAAGCCATCACCGCTTCAATGAAGGGGGAGGACGGGGGGGGTTACGGTTAACAAGATGAGATTGGTTTTAGCTTCTCAAATGGAATGGAAACATTACCGAAGCCAAAGAAAATGTTCCCACTTAGGTTCCTTTTGACTTTACTACTGATATGACTTGCCCTGTTAATTTCCTTCCTTCACAGCAGGTTTTTTTTTTTCCTTTTTTTTTTTGTTACAGGTTGCAAGAAGGTTTACACCAAGTCCTCACATCTGAAAGCTCATCTGAGGACGCACACTGGTAAGAACGTCTCTTCCCCCTCCCTCCCAGCCTCAACCCCACCCCGAATTAAAGCTGCGTTTTTATTTGGGCCTGTCGCAGCAGCGCCGCTTCTTTATTTTGGGTGTTTCGGGTCATGTTGCTAGGCAGGACGGAGCTTTCTGGCATGCCCTCGCATTCATTCCCGCACACTGCCTGAAAGCTATCCCCATACCGTCAACACCGCTGACATGAGGTTTTTGGCGGTTTGGTCCGAATCTACTTTAAATCAGCTCTGAAGAGCACAAACAGAGCGTTCGTTAGAATTCGTGTACATCTGGTCTCGTAACCGCTGTTGTAAAATCGACGCACTATGTAGCATGGCCTTGAGCCTACAGAGGGAAAACAATCGCCCCAACCGGCACTTGTTAGGCCGTTTTTCTAAGAACAGGCCTTTATGACAGCAAACAAGCCATAAATCTAAGTGCCAGCTTGCATTGGCCCTCAACTCACATTGAGATTAGATAAGGTCACCCACTCCCGACATGACCATACAATAAATCTTGTTTTAAAAAAACAAAAAAATTTCAGTTTAATAATTACTATATCTAAATCAAACAGACCTCCATTCTTTTTCCTCTTCC
Source organism: Neosilurus mollespiculum (assembly GCA_030014195.1). Classification (NCBI taxonomy): domain Eukaryota; kingdom Metazoa; phylum Chordata; class Actinopteri; order Siluriformes; family Plotosidae; genus Neosilurus; species Neosilurus mollespiculum. The sequence goes on from JAQMYF010000009.1 coordinate 7,125,858, forward strand.
TCTCTTTTTCTGTCTCTTAAGTGTTGTGTTCATTAATGTTGACATAGCAGTTATATGTATACAAACACAGATTCGTTGTGCTGTAAAAGAACCTAAATTATCTCGGCTAACTATTTGGGAGTCCAGATTATCCTCCACTTCAGCATCTATTAAGCTTGCTGTTTGAACTGGTACAACAAGGAGGACGGGTTCTCTGTCTCTCTCTTTATGAACCGTCTGTGCTGTCTGAAAGAGGCTTTACAATGGCTAATCACCTGAGCTATACTCTAATACTCCATGTCTCAGGAGAGAGGGGGATGAAGCCCCCCAGGCGTGCCATGTGCCGAGATGAGCTCGCCAAAACAAGTCATTACAAGATTCCTCATTTGGGACTCCCTTCACCTGTGCCCGGGCACCACACGACAAGTACACTTAGTTTACTTTTTTTTTTTTTTTTTTTGGACCCAGTTATCTTTCAGGCTTTCATATTCAACCTTTTACAGTTTAATCCACCTTTTAACACTGATTAATTTCCCCCTTCTGAATTATTTTAGTTTCCTCTGAAGGTCGCAGTCGGATCCATTCTTAAAACCGAGGCTTAGGTCGTGTCGCAGCTTCTTAATCTTCTCTTTCATCAGTGGTGTTCTCCATCGTCGTCATCTTCTCCTTTTTCTTCATGTGATGAAAATTGTACAGAGCTGTTTTCATCACAGCCTGGATAAACCTGTCAAGGCTCACACCGCCCGCGATTTTCAGGCCAAGTCGATTTCTTTACCTGTGTGGCATTTTTTATTTTTTATTTTTATTTTTTTAAAGGAAACAGCTTATCAAAAGGGATCCATTTAAAAAAGAAAAAAAAAAGACACTTTGTTTGGTTTTCAGAGAACTGGCTTTAAAATGTTGATGCTAGCGCTTGGGAAAGCAAACACTGCATTGTGACATACTTTGCATTTGATCTAAAAAAAGAGAGAGAGAAGCCTTTACCTCGCTTGCTACTTAGCTAGGTTTTTTTTTTTTTTTTAAACAGATCTTGAGATCTTGAAGGTTGGATTTGAGTTGAACCTGTAGGTGTTTCTTTATGTCCAGGTGTTAAGTCAGTGTGATCACTGACATGCAACAAAAACAAGAGGCACCAACATGACCTCTGATCGCATTTTTCAAATTGTATGTAGCGTCTTCTAAAAGGAAAAAAGAAGGGATTGTTGTTTACACGGAGTCCTGGAATGTTTTGCTGAATCTGAAGTTTATTGTTGTGTGTGTTTTCTAGGCGAGAAGCCATACAGGTGCACATGGGAAGGGTGTGACTGGAGATTCGCTCGTTCAGACGAGCTCACGCGCCACTTCCGCAAACACACAGGCGCTAAACCATTCCAGTGTGCCGTGTGCAGCCGCAGCTTCTCCCGCTCTGACCATCTCGCTCTGCACATGAAGAGACACCAGAACTAATCACTCAACACTTCTTCACACACTTTCTTTACACCTACATGCATTTACTGGAGTTACTGTATATATACATACACATACACACGACATACTGACAATCACATGCGTTTTTTACACACAGACAGACTCACACACACTGTTTAACATGCATTTGAAGAGACGGTTACAACACACGTGTACTAGGACAAGCCTTCTGTATGAGGGTGAACGTTTTTCTCTCACGTGTTTGAACAAGCTCAAAGCTCCTGACTTTATTGCTACAACTTGGCCACGATTACACACTTTTTTTTTTTTTTTATGTTTTTCTTTTTAAACTCATCCTCCACACACAGACACACACATTTTGTTAGATCTAATCCCATCGCTTGCAAGATAGTTCAGCATGCATCAGATTGGTAAAATAACAGACAACTTTAATTCTCACATTAAGTACAGTGCGGATGGCCGTTTTTAAAAGGCGAAAAAACCATACAAAAAAAACAGCTGTTCATTTGTTTGGCACTCAGTAACGATCTCTATCTCTCTCTCTCGCTCTCACTTAATCCTACACAGCCAGTAAAAAGCTTGAAGCTTTAATGCTGTATTTTATGGTGTAGGATTTTCAGTTAATCTTTTAACTGTATGCATTTTAAAAAAAGTTTAGGAGTGAATTGAGAAATGAGGCTCTGACTTTAAATCTTTTGATCTAAAGAAGGGACCCTTAAACTATAAAACAAAAAAAGAATGAGTCTAAATGTTGGGAAAATTCGGAAAGTAATATTAGGCAGATTATTCAAATGCATACAGATACAAATATA
>JAQMYF010000009.1:7130845-7148031 GCA_030014195.1 Neosilurus mollespiculum
ATATACAGCTCTAACCCATAGACACCTCTACATATACAGCTCTAACCCATATATACATCCACATATACAGCTCTAACCCATATACACCTCCACATATACAGCTCTAACCCATATACACATCCACATATACAGCTCTAACCCATAGACACCTCTACATATACAGCTCTAACCCATATATACATCCACATATACAGCTCTAACACATATACACCTAAACATATACAGCTCTAACCCATATACACCTCCACATATACAGCTCTAACCCATATACAGCTCTAACCCATATACACATCCACATATACAGCTCTAACCCATATACACATCCACATTTACAGCTCTAACCCATATACACATCCACATATACAGCTCTAACCCATAGACACCTCCACATATACAGCTCTAACCCATAGGCACCTTCACATATACAGCTGTAACCCATATACACATCCACATATACAGCTCTGACCCATATACAGCTCTAACCCATATACACGTCCACATATACAGCTCTAACCCATAAATACATCCACATATACAGCTCTAACCCATATACACCTCCACATATACAGCTCTAACCCATATACACATCCACATATACAGCTCTAACCCATATACACATTCACATATACAGCTCTAACCCATATACACATCCACATATACAGCTCTAACCCATATACACATCCACATATACAGCTCTAACACATATACACCTCCACATATACAGCTCTAACCCATATACACATCCACACATACAGCTCTAACCCATATACACATCCACATATACAGCTCTAACCCATATACAGCTCTAACCCATACACACATACACATATACAGCTCTAACCTATAGACACCTCCACATATACAGCTGTAACCCATAGACACCTCCACATATACAGCTCTAACCTATAGACATCTCCACATATACAGCTCTAAGCCACAGACACCTTCACATATACAGCTCTAACCCATATACACATCCACATATACAGCTCTACCCCATATACACATCCACATATACAGCTCTAACCCATATATACATCCACATATACAGCTCTAACCCATATACAGCTCTAACCCAGAGACACCTCCACATATACAGCTCTAACTCATATACACATCCACATATACAGCTCTAACTTATAGACACCTCCACATAAACAGCTCTGACCCAGATACACCTCCACATATACAGCTCTAACCCATATATACATCCACATATACAGCTCTAACCCATATACACCTCCACATAAACAGCTCTGACCCAGATACACCTCCACATATACAGCTCTAACCCATATACACATCCACATATACAGCTCTAACCCATATACACCTTCACATATACAGCTCTATCCCATAGACACCTCCACATAAACAGCTCTGACCCATATACACCTCTATACACTGACTAAATTAAGTGTATTTTGTAAATATAAAGTTAGAATTTGATGCCTGGAACACACCCATCAAAAGTTAGGACAGTTGGTCTGAAAGACAGTGGAAGTGTGTGCTGTGGTCAGACAAGTCTACATTTCAGCTTGTTTTCATGGGAAAAAAGGATGTAAAATTTTCTGTGCCAGAGAAGAAAACTACCATCCAGATTTCTGGGAAAAGCTGCAACAGCCTGCATTAGTGATGGCATGAGGATGCATTAGTGCCCACAGTATGGGTGAGATGCATACGTGCAAAAATACTGTTGTGGTGGCATATATTGGAATTTTAGAGAAACACATGTTGCCATCCATCCTGGGAAGTTCATGCTTATTTCAGAACAACAGTGCCAAGGTTCATTCTGCACAAACTACAACAGTGACTTCCTAGGTTGACTTTCCTGATGCCAGTCCAGATTTGTCTCTTACTGAAAATGTGTAGTGTGTCATGAAGAGCAGAATTGACCACAGACTGTTTAGCAGCTGAAGTCTTGTATCTAACAGGAATGGAAGAAAATTCCTATTATAAATCTGGAACAATAAGAATTAAAACGTTTAATTTAAATAAAAGGTGATGGAACATAATGGTAAATCAGGCTCTCGTTGCAGGCATGAACTCTAACTTTGTATATATTTACAAAATTTAATTACGAGTGTCTGTAAAAATACAAATAAATCTTTGTACTTTTGTCAGTTAAATAAAGTTTTTTTTTCATTTATGAAAAATTCCAATTTTTTTTTTTTTTATAAAAAGAAGAATAGGATTAATTATCTGATATTGGGCTTACTGTAATGCTATATAAGTTATTGTTTGGAGAATACATGGATTAAAAACAATTATTTATAAATGTGATTTTATATGGGGACCTTTAACATATATTAAATATATAAATATAAGATTAAGGTTTAATAATGTAATGAATTCATATAATTATACATCGTTCAGGAAAATTTTTTTATCATATGTTCATACCTTTAACTGTTTTCAAATTTGAAGATAAGCAGAAGTTTCAGCTTCCCTGTGGGACAGTATTCATCTGTTTAGGTTAGGCTTACTGCTGCACGGAGGGAGCTGAGACCAGCCATCCCTAACTTCATTTATAAATATTGCATCTGAGAAGAAACAGATTTGAAAGTGAAAAAAGACAGGAAAACAATATGTTATCCGCTCACCAAAAAGAACTGATATATTTTGGAGCATGTGGATTTTACTCCAGCAAGTCATTTGACTTTTTTTTTTTTTTTTTTTTTTAAACAGTAAAATTAAAATATATTGGTGAAGTGTAGTGGTTAGTGCTGTCGCCTCACAGCAAGCAGGCTCCGAGCCTTTCCTTTTTCCCTGTGTTTGCGTGGATTTCCTCAGGGTATTCAGATTTCCTCCTACAGTCTAATGACATGCACATTAGATGAACTGGCGACACTAAATTGCCTGTACATGTGAATGTGAGTGTGAATGTCTCTCTGTGTTAGCCTTATGATAGACTGGTAACCTGTTCAGGGAGTGCCTGCCTCTTGCCTGAAGTCTGAAAAGTATTGAAAATAAATGTATAGTGGGAATGTGCATTTGCATACTGATATACTGTTTAAGAGTGAATATATAATATATGATAGCATATAAATAATATATGTAATGTATAATTTAGTTGCAGAATTATTATACAGTTTTATATATATAGTTATATAAAACGGTATATAGTGGTATACAACAGTGGTTAGAGTAGTAGTTAGCACGTCTGCCTCACAGCAAGAAGGTCCTGTGTTTGTGTCCCAGGCTTGACAAGTGCTTTTCTCTGTGGAGTTTGCATATTCTTCCTGTGCATGTGTGGGTTTCCTCTGGGTACTCCGGTTTCCTCGCACAGTCCAAAGACATGCACATTAGGCTAACTGGCTGTTTCAAATTGTTCCCAGGTGTGAATAATAGCGTTTGTTGGGCCTATGGTAGACTGGCAAGTTGTTCAGCATGTACCCCGCCCTTGATCAGGGTCAGCTCCAACCTCCCTGTTGAATGAATGAATGCAAATATTTAATAATAATATACATTTTAGTTCACACCTCTAAGAATTCAACAGTCTAAAGTTTTGCTTTATAACGTCTTTTGCGTGTTTGTTTACAACCTTCCCAAATGGTTCTTCTCCTGATATGCAACCTTTAATTAATCAAAACTGGCATCTCTATCACTTGCCTGTTGCTTAGGCCTGAGGACAGAAAACATATTGCTGCTAACATCAAAAGGCAATATAATAAAAAAACATCTTGGAATAAGGATGATTGCACTTTATCAATTACTCAGTCATGACAGCATACACATCTTTCTGATGCCCGTCAGCAAAACGCTCGCTACTCATCTGATTTTAAGGCTCACAGGACATGCTAGGTACGTAATTGTGCCCTGAACCCTGGATAACTGGCAGGGGCTGTGAGAATCACATGGGTACCTTCTTGTTGATGCATGCACACGTTGACACGTTAGAAAAGACTCACAAAGTTGTCTATTTGCAGTAAATCATGCTGTTATGCAGCCATCATTCTCTGGAACCTTCTCATAACCTCTGATTTCAAATAATAAAGATATCTGACAATTATCCGGGGTTCAAAGAACAATGATTACTTAACTAGCATTCTCTTCTCTCCAGCTATACAATGATGCATAATAGCACCATAGCACCATGCTGCATGCAGCTAACTCAAGAAGTGCCAGCCCACACGGAGTCTAGAGACATTTTAGAATTAGCCAGTTAACCTAATGTGCATGTCTTTGGACTGTGGGAAGAAACTGGAGCACCCAGAGGAAACCCATATTAACACCTGGAGAACATGCAAATGCCACACAAAAATGCTCTTGCCACTTGTGAGGTTCCATTACACCACTGTGACCCCGATACATGAAAAACATTGTACCAAATGGCATGCAGGACCAGTGTGTTATGGGGCTTTTACATTTACATCTGTTTCCTGACACTCCTCAGTTTCCTCTTCATTCCAAGGGGCCTAACCTGCAGGCACAGGTAACTGTGCCGGAGGTCACCATTCTCTCTTCATTTGGCACAGTAGATCTGTTCTAGGAGGAACTCACTGAGTGTTCCAACCCATTATCAAAGGCAGCAGATGGTTAGGACTTTGACCATCCTGGGACTATTAGCCATGAGTTTGGGGTCTAGCTGTCAAATTCTGTGTAATGTGGGAAGAATCAGTGCCAGAGAAGGAAAGGAATACAGTACTGGTAAATGTTTGGGGACCTGAGGAAAGAAGCAAAGTTGGCAATGTGTTGACTTGGCATCAGGGTAGAGGCCTTTCTGCACCTAGCCAAACCTTTCTCAGATCTGAGACACCACCTCTGTGTACAGGCTCCAGAATTATATTGAGTAGAGTCCTTTGTTCTGAACCCTTTTGTCAATCTTTTCCTAGCTTTCTGAGCCAAAAAAACATTTGGCTAATGACAGAACTTGACTATATATTCATGCAGGATAAACTTAAGACTCACAGATCTGACACACATGGGTGTGGTCTCTGTGACTTTTTGGTTCTGGATGTAGGGTGTTGTTTCAGGCCAGATTGGTTAGGTGGCTACAAGGGATATGCATAGAGCCTGCACAAGCCAGACAGAAACTAATTAGTGCACGGAACCAGACTGCGTCAGTTTAAAATTTTTATGTAGCCAGTCCACTTGGCCATTCGTATTTCATGACGTAGCACACTTTGCAAACTGTAAGGAACAAAATTGTCCTATATCATGTCCAAGATGTCAAACTAGTGGAGCAAGGTGTTGATCAATGCTGGGGTAGTATACATCTGGTCTGGGGGCATAATGCACTGCCACAGTCTGTATGTTTATATGTGTGTTTATCTGTACCTGCGTATACTTGTTTGTACCTGCGAGTTACATTTGGTTGGTTTTAATTCGCAAAATATAAACAAATTCATAGGGCGGCACGGTGGTGTAGAGGTTAGCATATCCGCCTCACAGCAAGAAGGTCTTGTGTTCGAGTTCCAGGCTCAGTGAGAATGTTTCTCTGTGGAGTTTGCTTGTTCTCCCCGTGCTTGCATGGGTTTCCTCCGGGTACTCTGGTTTCCTCCCACAGTCCAAAAACATGCGCATTAGGCTAATTGGCTGTTCCAAATTGCCCCTAGGTGTGAGTGTGAGTGTAAAGGGATGTGTGTGTGTGTGTGTGTGTGTGTGTGTGTGTGTGTGTGTGTTGGCCCTGCAATGTACTGGCAAGCTGTTCAGGGTGTGTACCCTACCTTCACTTAGTGTTGGATGAGATAGGTTCCAGCCTCCCCGTGACCCTAAAAGTATCAAGCAGTTTGTTAAATGAGTGATGAGTAATTTTCACTGTCCTTTCAGACACCACTACAAACTCACTATACAGAGCACCATGCAGTAAGTAGTGATTGATTTCAGACACAGAGATGGTCTGAGTTCATGTGAAGGGAGTTTATAATTTCACAGAACACTTTCACAGAATATGAATGCACTTATAAGCTTTGAATGAAAAGATCTTTCCCCCAGTCACCTTTGGCACTTTAGGCTGTATTACACTGACCATCAGATAGTATGTTGAAGTTTGCTTGAAATTAGGACACGTAATTAAAAATCCACCCTCTCCCGATATCCCAAAACCGTTAATGCGAGTTGCTCGACCCATCATCCTCATCATTTCCAATTTGGAACAGGAAGCTGCGTCTTTAAGTTCCATTTGATTCTCATTAAGATCTTGGAAAGATCTTTCCTCTGAGCCCCTGTCTATAGGTTCTGGGAGTCTTGGTGTTTTTCATTCTCCTGCGGACGGACGTTGTTTGCTGATTGCACTGTTTGCTTTATGAGACATCGGTACTCTCTCGGGGTGCAACCGAATTACAAGCTGCCAAAACGTTGAGGAACCCCTGTGAGCAGAGAAACAATACTCCTTTTGATATGAGATCAGGAAACACGGTGAAGGAAAATAAATTCTTTCACTGCTCCGAACAAGACGGGGAATTTCTCCCTCTTTGCTACATGTGTTCTTGGTTTGATTCTCAGGACGAACCTCGGCCCCTGTCCCTAATAGACTTCAGATGTCAAAGGCAGGCAAACAATGGAGGCTCCATTGGAATCTATCAGGAGGTTCTTCAAGGTTGCTCTTGGGCATTCCTCCTACAGGTCTTCTCTGCTCTTTCCTCCCTCTCATTTTTTTCCCCTTCCCTTCGTCCTCCCCCTTTCCGTACAAGAGAGCTCCAGACCCCCAGGGTGAACATTATTGCTCTAAAGTTGAAGGCCCCTACCTCTTCTCCCCACTCCCTGGCTTTAGAGTGAGACTCGTTGCACTTTCTCATAACCTGGCCCAGTTTGATCAATACATAGGAGCTGTGCTTTGCTACGGCAGAACAAAAGCACGACCCTGAGTGTTGTCAAAAGAATTTGTGCTGCATTGAGTGGCTTGTAGACTGTACAAAGGGATTAATGAAAACTAATGTGAAGTTAGACACGCACACTGACTTTATACTGCGCCATTTAAGCCTCATTTACTTTCAATCAGCCTCTTGAATGCTCGTTTGATCACTTTTCCCTCAATTCATCTGCAACACAACATTAAACATTGCTCACTTGATGCTATTGTTTTGCAATCGTAACTATGAAATGGTGCTAATTTTCAGTTGACAATGAAGGGTTTATACTTCAACCATTTAAATGAAATTAGCAGACTGCAACATGATTTTTATTTAATTATTTAAATTATTTTTCTTTCACTTGTCACCCTGCAGTGAGGAAAGCATCTAATTTCAACTTGGAAGCTTTTACAGAGAACGTGTTAACTGATAAGCATGAAGCTGGACTTTCATTTATAATATTTTTTTCACCAAACTCATTGTACTTATCAATCATAAAAAAAAAAAAAAACAAACAAACAAAAAAACCCACAGCATCAGTGGCCTTTATAACTCGATGGAACTGCTAGGTTTGTTTTGTGGGTGTTTCTTTTTTTTTTTACCCACCTTTATTCCATTCTCATTATTATTTGGTAAGGTGGTGGGTTTTGTAATGATTATGAAATAATAAAGTTCTTTCACTCGTTTGGATTGTCTCTGCTTCCTGTTTATGTTCACAAGCGAGCAAGCTACTGGCTTATGGAGCAGATTAATAACAATTACTGTCACATCTGGGCTTCTGGCCTCGGGCCGGTGCTACACGCTGTTTTTGGTGGGATTTTTCCAGTGTAGCTTTACAGACCACCCACGTGCTAGGACAACATGGACCATTTGTGGAGGAGGACCTGTTCTCTGCATGCTGTGGAAACATAACAAGCCGTGAGCGAACACACAGTGGCTTGCGCTTATGGTTCTAATCACCATCCTAATGCTTTAATGGACAAGTGGGTACTTTCCCTTTCCAAACATCAGCTAAGTTTGCTGGAGCTGAAGAGAGGCCCTGTAGGAAACTCAGGCTGAAAATGATAAATGCGTTTTTATTGATGCTAAACTTGTTTTTTCCAGTTTAGGGTCTTAGTTGTGCTTCCTGTTTGCATGGCTGCAATGTTTATTTTAGAACATGTTTTAAAAAAACACTTTTATCCATGATTAAAGAATGATTTTTCTTTCGCCTGAATACATTGTTAAAGGAACTGGGATGCTGGTGCGCTACACATGTATGTGCGCTCAATAAGGAATGATTCACTGGCTTGCTGAGCCACAGTGCATGATTCAGCCTCTTCACACTTTCACACCAGCGTGTTAGGAAAACAAAAGGCAGACGTGTCTCAATGAGTTGGCACAAAAAAAATCAACATGACTCTCACGACCACAGATTATATATTTGGAACATTCCATCATTGTTTTAAAATATTACTTGTTGTTATCGATCAGGGCCACACTGTTGCGTAGTGGTTAGAATGTCTGCCTCACTGCAAGAAGGTCCTGGGTTCGAGTCCTGGGCTCGGTGTGGGCGTATCTGTATGGAGTCTGCATGTTGTCTCTGTACCTGTGTGGGTTTCCTCCGGGTACTCCGGTTTCCTCCCACAGACCAAACACATTAGCCTAACTTGCTGTTCCAAATTGCCCTTAGGTGTGAGTGTGAAGTGTTGTGTGTGTTGCCCAGTGATGGACTGGTGAGATGTTCAGGGTGTACCCCGCCTTCACCCAGAATCGGCTGAGATAAGCTCCATCCTCCCTGTATCCCTAGTACGGTTAAGGAGTTCTGCAAATGGATGGGTGGATTGATGGATGGTTAGTAATCTGTAAAACATACTGAATCTACTTATTAGGTATTCATGAAGAGGTTCTTTAACACAAAAGTAAACAAATCCTGAAAAAATGATGTATATTCAAATATCTTGTTCACACAGGGTGGCAAGGTGGCACAGTGTTTAGCACGTCTGCCTTACAGGAAGGAGGTTCCGAGGAGGTTTGAGTCCCGGGCTTGGGGTGTTTCTGTGTGGAGTTTGCATGTTGCATGCTTGTATGGGTTTTCTCAGGGTTTCATTCCACAGTCCAAAAACATGCACAGTATGCTGATAGGTGGTTCCAAACTGCCCCTAGGTGTGAGTGTGTGTGAATTGTTGTATGTGTGTTGGCCCTGTAATGGTCTGGTGAGCTGTTCAGGGTGTGCCCCGCCTTTACCTCAGCTGGCTGAAAAGGGCGCCAGCCTCCCCGTGACCCTAATTAGGATTAAGCAGGTTAGAAAATGAATTAATGAATCTTGTTCACACATTTAAATTCATTCATATGGTTACAAATGTTCCCATCACATCGTGCTAGTGCCTGAAGCAGTACATATTAATAAAACATTCATTAACCTGGGACTCTAGAAAAAAAACAACTCTCCCAACAAATAATTTTTTCCCCACGTACTGGACAGTTTCTTATATTCACTCCCTCTTTTGTCAGCAGTGATCCACTAGGCGTTTCTGGCCTATAGCAGGTTTTTCTGGCCTAGAAAAGAAACCAAGCCTACACATCTACTGGTCATGACATGTGTTAAACACTACTTATTTCCTGATTTATTCAATCCATCTGCCTGTTGGATTGCAGGGTGATGCCCTGAAATGTTCATGTTAACATTAACGTCAATATTACTCCCAGCTGGTCCACGTTGGCTTCCAAACCTACAGTGTGGACAAAGGAGCCAGAGCAAGACAGGACATCCTCTGGAATCCTAAACACCTAAACAAATAGAAACTATAGCCTAAGAGGTTTGGAATGGATTCTGTGCATATTGATGTACATGCTTTAGTTTTGATAATTGGTAATATCACCACTAAAATTGAGTTATGACCATATGACGAGGGTAGATTAGTGACCCTGTCACAAGAGTCACCATAATCTGTTCGTCTGTACTGGGAGTGGTTTTTAATTTACCAGTTATCGTTTTGTTCGTTCTTTTTTTTTTTTGGGTGTTTCCTTGTAAGCAGAAAAAACAACTTTAATCCACTCATAGAGTTAACTAGGTCAGAACGAGAAACACTGGTGCTGTGAATATTCATGCTAAACCAGGCAGAATGAGTTTGCGTGCTTTTAGAACATGTGTCATTTCCTACTAATACTACAGATTTTCCTGGATCCACTGTTTATGCTCTAGGGCTAAAAGTTTTCCTGGCTGCATATCCATTCATGGTTATATTATAGTATTTGACAGGTGATAAGTTTGCCTACTAACATACAAGCCATCAAAATGAAACAGAAGCAATAAACAGAGAAGCAGGTTAAGGACTAACATGAAACAGGTGAACACAGTGTGATAAACCAGCAGCGGGGCAAGACTTGCACCAAAACAAATGCACATGGAAAGAAGTTAAACAGGTGCTCATGGGATGAACTGAAAACAAAATGATACAAAAGCAGCACTTGTCACACTTGTTGGGAAATGTGCTGAGACTACGAATTTGTGTCAGCACCGAGGAAAAGGGAGTTGTCCCTGCAACTCTAGTTTCCTTTGAACACTTTACTAAGACTCCTTTGAAATAAAGTGATCACGTAGGCTTAGTTCCACCCATTGGTTCATTCCTCCAGAATCTGTCAGTTGGGTGGGTGAACATTGTTATAATATTTGCCAAAAGTAATTCATAACCTTGCGTATGAGTTGTGCACCTAAATTAATATGCACCAAAGTGTTACCAAATAGGAGAGGACAGACCTGTACATTTAAGAACCTTTTTCAAGAGTCCAACAATAGAAGCAAGGTCTTCTCATGCCTTTTCCAATGGCTTAACCATTGAGCTATCCCTGCCCCACTAGCCTGGCTCATCTGCTCCAATACTCCACTATGGACATCTTGAAATCGCCCATTAAAGCAACCTTTTATTGTATAGTGCATTCATTTTATGAGCTGATTTATCCTACTTGGTCATGGAGAGGCTGGAGCCAACCATGGTCCGAGGTAGAATACACCCTGAGCAGCTTACCAATCCATTGCAGGGTCAACAAACCAACACCTATGGTCAATCTGGAACAGCCAATTAGCTGAATGTGCATGTTGTTTACTAGGGGAGGAAACAGGAGTGCCTGTGTGAAACCTATGAAATCACGTGGAGAACATGCAAACTCCACACAGAATCGCACAGAATCAAGCCCAGGACCTTCTTGCTGTGAGGTAGGCGTGCTAACCACTACGCTACCATGCTGCCCTGCATAGTGCAAAGCAAATAAAACATCACAAAAGACATTTTTCATATTTAGAGGATTGCTGCCCTTGCTTAGAGTCGGCTGAGATGGGCGCCAGCCTCCCCGCGACCCTAATGAGGATTAAGCCATTCAGAAAATGAACAATGGGTACTGCTGAGGTCTTTCTCCAGCATCACTCTGAACCCTCTGATGACCTCCAACAGCTTTCTGATTCAGCTACTGAGAGGTCAGGTCTTCATTCCATTTCATCACATTTTCCGTGCTGACCATAACGCTACTGTGCTACCCGAGGTCAGGTGTTCTGTACTGCAGACTATATAACGTTGGCTAACCACTGCACTGGTTTTTGATTAAAAGGTAGAGGGAAGCGGATCTTTTATAGATCTTTTAGCTGTAGGCAGGACACAATCCCATACAGATGGAATGTGATGACAATTCTGAAATATCAGTAAAGACTTCTTTAATTAAAAATGTTGGCTGTGTGACAAATTGCTTAGGTGACCACCCACTTAAAAGAAATAAAATCTTTCTATTCATCTTGGAGCCAGCAGGGACATGTTCCGGGATACTTTCCCCCTCTGGCCATAAATTTAAGCTTTATTTCAGCACCAAAGCAAGTTCAGGATAATTGCCTAGCCTCTAGGCACATCAGGAGGATGGGACCCGCAGCCCATTTACTATATCAACAGTTTCCTAAAGCATTTACCAATTACACACCTGCCATCATCGACATGAAGTGTGTTGGAGATGAGCTCTGTTATGTGCATATTCAGAATCAATAGTGCTAGATTTTTCCGGTTAAAATGCCGACATGAAACACATTCCCTCCCAGTGCCACACCAACCTAAGTTTGAAATGATGCCTGACAAAAAAGCAGGTTATATTTTACATTCAACCATAATCAAATCAAAAAGTCTTATCCAAAACTTCAAGAGGGGCACTTCACAGAATAACCCCCCATTTAGTCTTGCTCAATTTTTCACAAACTGCAGATAATAAAACCATAAGTTCATGTTAGATCATTGCACTGTGGTTGAGTCATATGGTGGTGGGTGGCACTTCACCCCTGGCCCCTCCAATAACCCATTAATAACCATTAAATGTGAGTTTTGTATCGATTTCAATGGTACTTTGCTCGAAGTTCAAACTAATGAGTTACCATGTTATCAGCCAGTGGTTATGTAAATACAAACTTCAGCCAAGAGCCTTCTTGAGTGTCCACAATCTTCCTCGAGTTGTTTTTATTAAAGAAATTATTATATTTATTTATTAAAAAAAAGTATTAAGCTGCATGATAAGACATATAATCATACATTATATTCTCATAAACCAGCCTTGTGCATTTTGCCTAATATTCACCATGCGATGAAGCCTATAGCTTTAACAAAACCTCCTCCCTCTGTAAATAACCAAACTAATAGTCTGTTCTTACTCACAGCCTAGCTTTATGATTTATGACTTGGGTTTTAGATACTATTCTGTTTGGGGTGAAAGGTTAATTTTTGTGTGATTACGCTCAAGTTTTAGAGCTCATGGTGGTTTCGATAGCCAGCCATGATTTCATCCTAAAAGTCATCAGTAATAAATATATCCAGCAATAGTAACAACCAAACTAAATGTTTGTGCAATTTGATGCTGAAAGTAAATGAAGTTTTTTTCTCCAGTGGTTTGGTGGCTGTATGTTGAGTTTCAACAAGTCCAGTATTTTTATTTTATTAAAAAAAATTTTTAAGAGCAAATTAGGCTAAATTGTAGACTGCAATTAAGTCTAATGTACTATCATTATGTTAACATCCCACAAGCCCGAGTTCAGTGCTATAGAAGCACACTTTAACCTCCACCTATTGATATTAAATGAGTACATAGGCTAAACATGTCTAAAATCCATAGAGAAAAGACATAATAACATTTAAACACACTGCTTTAATCATATATTAAAATGTTGAACTATTAGACTTTTAGCTGCAGTAACTACCAGCACGGTAAGACAAACCAGTAATCATAGCAGACAACTTAAATTAGTTGCAAGCAGTGATATGCAGGGTCCAATCAGATTTGTAAGGAGAGCCCCTAATGACCGCTTCTTGCCAAGTTACATTGAACACAATATAAACTAGAGATGCATTTCCTGAAGAAAAAGTGAACGTGATTGCACTGCAATGAAAAAGAAAAAAATGATGAGTGTGGATCATGATAAACAGATGTGTGTGAGGGATGAGCTGGTCTGAGGTATGAAATGAATTTTGATGGCTCTCTGATGAAGCAGGAAGAATTGAAGTCAATGGGGAAAAAATGGATGGATGAAAAGCAAGGAAAAGATTGGGTGTTGGGTGAGTGTCATATAAAGTGATGAACATATGAGGTTTATGATAAAGCATGACCAAGCAGGAAGACTTGGATTCCAATAAACCATTTTTTCAATGGGGCCAAAAATTATATAAAAAAAAAGATAATAAAAGAGAGAGAGAGAATGAGTGTGTTTTTCTTAAAGCTGTAATCAAGCACACTGTTTCCACAGAGGATGGATAAGCTGTATTTGGTCTGGTGTCAATATCTTAAAAACTGCACAAGAGGAAACATAGTCTGAATACAAAAAAATGTCTAATAATCAATCAGCTGGAGAACAATGTTTGATTGATTGCTTGTGCAGTCAAATAAGATCAGACTTAGAGTTCTTGAGACACAGCTCTTTGAATGTAAGACTTAAGACAGCACAGTTACTGTTATGTCTTTAGCTATAGGCTCTATATTCAGTCATTCACTCACTAGCATTTTGCCCTCTTAGTGGAGCAGATACGTGAAAGAATCTTTCAAATAGTGATACAAGCATGAAATATGGTACATCTACTGTTCAAATCCCACTCTTTTCGAAAGTACCGCTGGCTACGCAAAAATCTAAGTTGGCGGCCCCAAAATCCAAGGTGTCTGCCCAAAAAGGGGCAAAAATTAGTTTTTTCCTTTATAACTTGAAATGTCTTGGTTTTAAACCCCATAAATGTGTGAAAGTTGAATATAAAGTTGGGTATTGTGGATATATTGGTACCAAGTGCATGTCTGTATCTATTACGATTCTTGAGATACAGCATATAGGTACTTTTACAGACTCTGGAAAGAAAAAATTGGGTTTATGAGCCATAACTTTGAAAATATTGATTTTTATTTTTCATAAAAAATCTGTTTATCAGCCTTGATTTAGAAAATACAGATTTTCTGCTTTACAGATATATTGAACCTGGATATAAATGTGGGTATTGTGGCGCTTTGGTCTGTATCTGTTATACTTCTGGAGATATGACATGCCAAATGAACTTTGTTTGAGTCCGAGAATTTCATATACCTGTTCCTGTAATTGAAAAGGCTACCTGACTCCTGTATTAAAGATGGCGTTGGAGATGTCTGCAAGAAAACATATGCAAATTTAGACTAAAAAAGCCTTGCAAGTGTGATCCAGTCTCATACTGTAAATACTCAATGTGAAAGTAGATCCTACATATTGATGACACGTATGAAACAGTTTTAGAACAGTTCAATCCCTCCAACAATAAGACCACAAGAGTGTAGAGTTACACCTCACATTTGCAACTGCACAGTGCTGTACAAGTGAAACCCAGTCTGTAGCACTTGCACCTGCTGTGACAGCCAGATTTACAGCCACATGTGGTGAGCTGTTGGCAACTCTTGGCTATTGGAGAGTTGGCTGTCCAGAAGACCTGCCATTCCTCACTAACCTTCTGCCATCCCCAGTCTGCAGGGTTCTCTGCCTCTGGCTGACACTGGGTCGCCTGGGCCAACACACAACCAGCCTGGTAGGCAGAACAAATGGTGTATTGGAGCAGAGCAGCTTTGGTTGGTGGGATTGACTCATAAGACCTCTTCTTTCTGGCAAACATGTCAAGCCTGGCCTCATCCACAGTAGCAGCAGTGCTGGATCTATCATACATTAGGATGACAAACTTCTCCAGAACCTCTAGGTCATCTACATCTAGCGCAATCATTCATCCAGTGCCACTGAAGTCCCATGTGATTTGTACACCATCCGGGTAACTGAAGCCCCGTTACCCTTGGCTCGGCTCTCCCACACTTGCACACCCTGTCAATTCAGGCGCGGCTATCTTACTATATCTACTAACTACCAACTACAGTTTGCTAACTAATGGATATGGGGCTGTCAGACAGCATTTGGGATACTAAACTATACTACAGCTACAACTCTAATAAGGCATTAGTATATCTAGATCAGCTGACACTGAACCCCATGCTGAGTTACACACTCTACTGCATTGCATTAATGCCTAAAGTCTGTACTGCAATGTACCCTTTGGATTCAAAGACCAAAAACATGTGCACACCAAAAATTCATGTTTCATAGTTGTCAAGATATGATTACTTCAAGTAAATGGCAACCATTGTGGACGCCATCTGGGTTTTAGAATTTTATGTTATAACCGTAATGAAAAAAAAGACTCAAAATGAAATAGGTTATGAAAATAACATTTTTATATCACAAGATTCACTTAACAACAATGAATGGAACAAATCTTTTGCTTTGCCGAGTCTGCAGAAGTACCGGGGTGGTGTATCTCAAGAACCATAAGACATACAAGAAGTATATAGACATGCATTTGATACCAAAATGTCCACAATACCCAACTTTGATACATTGATGTGGCTTAAAATCAATGCATTTTGAGTAATAAAGGAAAAACCAAATTTTTGGAAGGACATTTTAGATTTTGAGTTTGCCACCTTGGATTTTTGCGTGGCCAGTGGTATTTTTGAAAAGAGTGGGATTTGAAGAGTACGTGTACCAAATTTTATGCTTGTATTGCTATTTGAACGATTCTTGCCATATATGCAATTATCTGCTGCACTATCTATCTGAAGTTATTAAGACAAAAAATACGCATTGCCACACCCTGAAGAGTTATTAACAGAAATTCTACTGACTCTGAATATATTTATGCAATATGTCATAAAATTTCTTTCGAAGGATCTGTTACTATAGAAAGATAACACAGAACAATTAACACAGTGTTTAAATAAAAGCAAGGCCATGTTATGCTATATGAGCAGCTGTTGTATAGAAAAGCAATGGGACCCCCCCCCCCCCTCCCTTTCTTCTGACCAATCAGATCTGAGAATTCAGCATTGCTATAGTGTAATTTTTTGTGAAACTTGCATTTCACAGAAACACTTAAAGCATTTGTAAACTGGCAGTTTGTTCTCTCAGGCTAGTCTCTAAAGGTCAGCAAAATGTTAGTGCTGGTTTTGAAGAGCCGCACTAAAGAAAGGAGACGCCATATTAAAGCACAACAGCGAAAACAGGATTAGATCCATTGTCTGTGCTGGCTGAGCACTGATTGACAATGGGTAATATTCATCCGCGCACTAAATGGCGACTGGCTATGTCCCAAACCACAGCTCAAATGGGTTGTTAAAACTAATGGAGAAATGATTTCGTTGAAATGCTGAAGTTATTCTGTGAGAAGAGCACAGCACCAGCTGCACACCTGCCATACATGGCACACACACACACACACACACACACACACACACACACACACACACACACACACACACACACAAAATAAAATGAATCTACAACCCAGAATACAAATTGGACTCTTGTTTTTAGTAGCTTCTGGATATGTTTCATAGCTTCAATATTTACAGATTACATCGGACTACAATGCATTTTAGGCTTCGTATTTTTCTGAAAGCAGTATGTGTTTCTTCATCACTCATTCATTTGCCTAACCGCCTAATCCTATATGGGTCATGGGTAGGCTGAAGCCTATCTCAGCCGACACTGGGCGAAGGAGGGGTTTACCCAGAACAACTCACCAGACTATCGCAGGGCAACACACACACCACTATTCACACTCACATTCACACCCAAGGGTATTTTAAAACAACCAATTAAGCCAACATACATGTCTTTGGACTGTGGGAGGAAACCAGAATACTTGGATGAAGCCCAAACAAGCATGGGGAGAACATGCAAACTCCACACAGAAACAACCGAGCCTGGGGATCAACCCCAAGACCTTCTTGCTTTGAGGTGGACATGGTATTTCCTTATAAAAATAACATTCATTCATTCATTCATTCATTTTCTGAACCGCTTATTCCTAATTAGGGTCGCGGGGAGGCTGGCGCCCATCT
>JAQMYF010000009.1:7150107-7172689 GCA_030014195.1 Neosilurus mollespiculum
TGTGGGAGGAAACCGGAGTACCCGGAGGAAACCCACGCAAGCACAGGGAGAACATGCAAACTCCACACAGAAACGCCAGAGCTGAGAATCGAACCCAGGACCTTCTTGCTGTGAGGCGGACGTGCTAACCACTACGCCACCGTGCCGCCCAGTATACTCTATATAAATTATAATTTTTTAAACATTTTTTCCTGTATTACATTTGGCAGGTACCCTTGTCCAGAACAACTTAAATTTTTTTAAACCTCATTTACACAAATGAGCTGTTGAGGGTTCTTGGTCTTGGTCAAGGGCCCAACAGTGGCAACTTGGTGGTACTGGGGCTTGAACTCCCAACCTTCTGATCAGTAATCCAGAGCCTTAACCACTGAGCCACTCATCCAATGAAAGTCTATCTACAATCCAGAGGCATGTCTTGCTATATGCTGTATATACAGTTCCCGGCCAAAAAAAGGCTGCACACGCAAATATATTGTTGTTCCACCTTTAGCCTTGCTAACATCACACAATCTTCATGGCATTGTTTCACCAAACTTAAGAATCATAACATTTATTTCCATCGAGCGTTGGGTTCATTTCTTACCGACGTCTTGAATTCATGAGGGAAAAACTGAACCACTCCATAAAGTCTTCAGCACATCCCGAAAACTTTCAATAGGGTTAAGGTCAGGACTCTGGAGGGCCAATACATGTGTGAAAATGATTCCTCATGCTTCCTGAACCACTCTTTCATTATTTGAGTCCCCATTTTATATCCGTGCCAAGAAAAAGTCTATTGATGAGATAACCTGATCATTCAGTATATTCAGGTCATTTTATTGCCACATTTTTGTTGCTGAGCCTCGACCTGACCAACTGGAGCAACCATGCCATGGAGATTACATGTTGTGATCAAGGCTATCTAGATCACAGCATGTGTATTTTTTTTCTTAGTGTATTTTTCCTCCAACATGACTCCCTTTTCCAAATGTTCCTTGAAATAAAAACAAAACCTGGTAGAAGTTTATTTATTTTGGAAAATGAGCAATGTTGAATTTGGCGGTTTTGTGACAGCCACGTTTTTAGAGGATTTTTTTTTTTGCACCATGTATGAATGTTTTGCTAGTACAGAATAAGTTATATCCATATGATATCAGTGTTGTACACCATCACAACCAGTCAGTATTAGTATTACTTTCTCAAACATACTGGACTTGCAACTCTCACACACCGATATCTGACCGACGTCTGAATCACACGCCGTCTTGTCTTCTAGGTTATTGTCCTTTGTTAAAGTTGACATGCATGGGAAAAAGTCTCAAAATTCTTCACTGTTCTCTATAATTAGCTAGTTCACTAAGGCTAAGCTGCTGTCAGGTATGTTTACTTTTGTCGGCATCGGGCGTAGCAGATTATATCTGGGAGGCTACTGGTTGGTGTGTAAGTCAGTCAAGCACTTGAAACATGTCTTTGAAGAAAAGAAATTATATCATGCCGAGCACAGTGCATCATAACTATGGATTTATACATCGGCGTCATAAGTGTTCATCACTACAGCACATTACATTGTAACACAAAACCAGGCAGGTTAGAAGGAACATGTGCTGCAAGCTGAGAATCCATATATCTAGGACCATGTCTAATGCAATCACACACACACATACGCACGCACGCACACACACACACACACACACACACACACACACACACACTCCGAACATTGTATGGATTTGGGCTTGCGTGGGAGGTGAGGATATCGGAAATGTTTGAAAAGCCCCCAGACTTGTCTTATTGTTAGCTTATGGTATGGATACATGTGTGCGGGTGGACAATCTCTCTGAGACCTTATTTTATTTTTCCCCCACTCACTGCTACCCTGGAGACCTTCTAATAGGAGCTGCATGCTTTTATTTTCCCATGCTTTTTCCCAACTCACACACACACAAGCACACGATATACACGTGGGCACACACTCATGCTTACGCAAAGGTGGTCCGAATGATGGATCAAATCCTGTATACATCTCCCTCTCTCTCTCCCTCTCCCTCTCTCTCTCCCTCTCTCTCTCTCTCCCTCGCACACACACACACACACACACACACACACACACACACACACACACACACACACAGCTGTGAAGCCTTCATACTCTGGATTCTCCACCGTGTTGATGATGGAACACAGCAGTGTATAACTCCCTTTTCTAATTATACTTTAGAGAAATGGGACACAATAGCATTATAAAAACACACCAACTACATTATTCTGTCGACCTCGTGACCTCCGCCTCTGCTTCACATACACACACACACACACACACACACACACACACACACACACACACACTGGCCTGAGTGGGATGATGTTCTACAAGGATACAGATGTTCCTCAATTACTTCCACCAGCACTGAAGTATCATGTTAGCCCATTCCACAACAGTTCGATGGGCTCCTTTGGAAAGTTTAACATCAGTCAAAAAAACAACAACAAACAAACAAAGCCTCCACCCTTCCCGCTGGAAATGACAAGAGCCTACATGATACCATGTACAAATCAACGCTTGAGTATATTGGGAATCATCATAAGAGGACATTTATTTTAAGCACAGAATAAAATGATACAGTGAATACAATGTCTTAGATTTAATAATAATACTGGAAAAAAAAAAGAAAAAAAATATATAAGGGAAAATTATTAAATAAGTGCGGTGTCAAGGGGATGATTCTGTTCTAATTCTGGTCCCTGATTCTGATATTTATTTTGGTTTGGTGTTTCAAACCAAGGGCGTTTTAAAAGGTAAGAGCAAACTAACAGGATGAAGGAATATTTCACTGCAAATTTGGCTAATTGGCAACAGATCAGTAACATGATTGGGTATAAAAAGTGTCTCTAAGCAGAGGTTCACCAATTTGCAAAAAAATGGGGGAACAATTTCATAATAATTTTCCTCAACATAAATTACAAAGAATTTGAATATCTCATCATCTACAGTATGGTAATATCACCAAAAGATTTATTTGAATTTTCAAAAAATTTTGATAATCTTTAAAAATCTCTGAATAAGGGACAAGGCCAAAAAAAAAAAAAAAAATCAATATTGGGTATATTAGATGTCCTCTCCTTCTGACTAGAGGAAAGAGACAAGACAACCAACCGGCTTGTTATCATCGCTCAGTTCAAAAACCCACATCTCTCCTAAGTGTTTTCACAGACAGTGATCTCAATGTGCTACTAATTATTAATAATTCAATGTCTTCACTACAAACATGTTTTTGCAAACACAAGAAAACTTTTGTTTTTAAAAGTTTTTCACCTTAAGTGTTTAAATGTTTGATAGTGTGGACTGCACAGAAAACTTTCAGAAACAAATGTTTTTAAGAAGTCCATGCACCTTCTTGAAAAAAATTTGTTTTGCCCTGTTTTCTATCTCGGCCAATCAGAGAGGTTTTTGGGATAATGTGACCCACTTAAGATCGACAAAATGGCAGCCTCCAGCAAGACAAAATCAGCATGTGAATAGGAATGAACGTTTCATGAAATTGAAAGGTTAATTGAATAATGTGTAAAAAAAGAAAAGAAAAAAAAGGCCTACACAACAGCATATTGAAAGAAATTAGTTTACCTGATGCAAGGTCTCTCAGAGTTAAAGCAAGCCTTTCTGCAGATGAAATAGACTGCCGTAAATGGGTGTCTGTTTCTTGTTTTTTTTTACTATCAGTGGAGTCACCTTGTGAAGAAGTTCGTCAAAAGCATCTTGATCCATTCTGCGGAAATTATTGTAGCTGGCTTTATCTGATGCCCTCAACTCTCCAAATAGGCAGTGATAGGCACCATATTGGTCCTTTTTCAGTATTCACTCTCTGTCCCACAAACATGGCTTTGTTTCGTTTTGTCGGCATCACTTTTGTTTATAATAACTATTTCTTATCCTCGGATTTAAAAAAAAAACAAACAAAAAAAATCCTCTTTCCCTCCAAAACTGTAAAACATAAAAAAACATTAATCAATTATTCATTCTAATTAATTCATTAAGGGGTTAATTTTCTGAACCCATTAATCCTAATTAGGTTCGTGGGGAGGCTGGTGCCCATCTCAGCCGACTCTGGGCGAGGGCAGAGTACACCCGGGACAGCTTGCCAGGCCATCGTAGGGCAGAAACACGCTGACGGCAAAGCAGCCTACTCTTTACGAACGACTACAAAAACATTTGAAAACAGCTATTTTGATGTGTTTTCATGTGTTTCTATAGTGTGGACAAGTGCCAAAAACTATTGAAAACTTTCCCCCCCCCCAAAGTTTTTAAATGTTTGTATGTAGTGTAGACAGTGCATTAAATCTGCATTTTGAGACTTTATTTTACATTTTTTCTGAAATATGAAGTCCACTAAAGGTCACGGTAGGAAAAAAAATTGACCTGGTTCTGCCCCCTTTGGTAATAATAGTTAGAGCTATCAGAGAAAGAATGCAAAACTAGGACTCCACCCCTTTCTCATGTCTTTTTGTGTACCTAATTCAAGACTTATTGTCACTGCAGTAAGACATTTTTGCATGATTATACACACAGAACACAAACTGCAACAGCTGAAGTGATATTGTTCTATCTCACACAGTTAAGAATGACCTTCAGGCTAAAGTGCTAGGAGAGAAACAGGCGATGCAAATTTGTGTGAAAGAGGTAAAAAACAAAAGATGGTTTATGACACTCATCATGAAGATATTTGAACTATTTATGATGTTGGTCAAGTAATACTCATCAAAATATAAAAAAATAGGACAAAAATTTGTGGATTTTATTAAACATATCAAAATATTTATCAATATTTATATTTTTAAACAAAGATGTAAAACATTTATTGTATTACATTTCCCTTAGATGTATTGGGATCATTTAGGAGTAGGAACTCTGGGCTAAATTTTAACAAAATCTCATTCATTTATTTACAAAACTGCCTAATCCTAATAGGGTCATGGTGAGGCTGGAGCCTATCTCAGCCAACACTGGTCATAGGCGGGGTACACTCTGAACAGCTTGCTATACCATTGCAGGGCGAACATATACACACAACTATTCACACTCACACCTAGGTACAATTTGAAACAGCTAGTTAGCCCACTGTTCATGTCTTTGGACTGTGGGAGGAAACCAGAGTTCCCCGAAGGAAACCCACACAAGCATGACAAAAATGCCCAAGCCCAGGAATGGAAGCCAGACCTTCTACCTGTGAGGCGGACGTGCTAACCATCACGCCACTGTTTTCCCACCTCAACAGTCATATATGTAAAATTTCTGAATAATTTTATTTGGAAAGTATTTCCTGATTGGGGGCAGTGGTAGCCTGGTGATAGGGTGCTGGATTACTGATACCAAGGTTGTGGGTTCAAGCCACTATTACCAGATTGTCACTGCTGTCCCCCCAGTGCAACTAACTGTAATCAAAGGCCACCCATGTCTCTCACTGTCTGTGGTGAGAGGCATGTAAAAGAACCATTGCTGATTTTCATAAAGGTTGTCATCAGCGTGTTTCTGCCCTGCGATGACCTGGCGAGCTGTCCAGGGCATACTCTGCCTTCCCCCAGAGTCAGCTGAGATGGGTGCCAGCCACCCGTGAACCTAATTAGGATTAAGTGGTTCAGAAAATGAATGAAGGAATGAATGAGCACTTCCTGATTGACTGCTGATTTGGAGCAACATAACTGTGCAACTATTTTGTATTAAACTCATCAATGATCTTTTCTCACCTTTATTCAAGGACTAATGTTAATAATGAATGACATAAAAATTATATAAACTAGGTCACATCATCTTTCATTAACATTTGTAATGTACATGCATCAATTCCCGGTTTTGTGTTCTAGTTATTTTTTGTGAGAAATCAAGAATCAATATTATAGTCCATGGTAAGGGTCAATACACTTCAATAAAGTATAATCCATCTTCAGACATAAAAAAGTAAATTTAACAATTATTTAAGACAATTTTATATATCCTTTAGTTTTTATTAGCGGTATTTATGCAAATGTCGTAAACATGAGCTCGATTATGTTGTTGCATACATACTCGTGTGCCCACACTGGCAACCCAGTGCCACTTGCAGAATGTACCTGCGCTTCACAGAAAATTTCTTGTTTAGTGTTTTTTCTGCTAAGGAGAAATTTTTTTTTTGAATACCATTCAAAAGACAGAAGATTTCGTAACTGAAAATAAATGTAAATATTTTTGGAGGTCCACTTTTAGTCAGTGCATAAATATTTATAATATTCTATTGTCAATCTCTTAGGTACTGCATATTATTCAGATCTATTATCTTTTTTTTATTTTTATTTTTTTACCTCCATCACTTGGCAGGAGAGGTTATTTACAAGAGTCTGTTTGTTTGTTTGTTTGTTTGTTTGTCTACTGAACCAACTTTCACCTAAGTTGGTGGAGGGATGGGGTGTGGGCCTGACAAGAACCGTAACATTTTGGAGCAGATCTAAATCAAGATCCTGATTTATGAATTTATTAAAGGCTTTTTTTCTGTTAGCTGGATTATACACAAACTATTTTCATCAGGGTGGGGAAGGGGGCTGGCTTGGGGAGTAGTGAGGTTGATCAGGGTTGGGGGTTGGTCTCATGTAAAGCCCTTTGTGCTACATTTTATTGTATGAAATGTGCTATATAAATAAAGTCTGATGCTCAGAAACTAAGAGGAAAAATATGTTACAATTTTCATTAAATGAGCATTAAAACGTAAAAGCCAATTTTAATATCTTGTTTATTTATTTGTTTATTTATTTTTTAATATCCCTGATGATGAAGTCATACCTTTGGTGTATAAATTCAAGCCCACAATGTACACCGCATGGCCAAAAGTATGTGATCCTCACCAGAGTTATTATAATTATGAAATTGTTATTAGTTTTCATTTATATTTAGGTTTTCTGCTTGTTTGTTTTATTTAATTTTAGTTTAGTTTTAGTTTGTTTTACAAGTACAAGTAGATTCGTTCTTATTTTTGTTCTGAGGAATTGACAGGTTTTAGTGTGGCATGATCCTCAATCCTTGCAGCTAACTGAGGCCATTCTGTGAAAAATTTGCATGCTGTCTCTGCGCTTGTGTTCTTCCGTACCTCCGAGTACTCTGGTTTCCTTCCACAGTTCAAAGACATGCACATTAAGTTAACTGCCTACTCTAAATTGTCTATAGGTGTGAGCATGAATGATTGTTTGTGTCTGTGTTAGTCTTGCATTAGATTGGTGACCTGTTCAGGGTGTAACCCGGACTCTTTCCTAATGTCAACTGGGATAGGCATTCCGTCTTCCCTCACAACTCTATGAATATGTAAGTATTCATATATGTAATAGGTGGATGGATTGACTTGATTTTGTTTATTTTTTTAAGCTGTAGTGTTAGTCTGAGCTTTTACTTTATGGCCAACTTGTCTATTACTGTGTCATCTTCATCTTCAACATAGTATAGCAACTACAGTGCAAATCAGGTGGGAAATGAAACAAAAATGAAAGCAAAGATGAGGTTTACCTACAGTTATATTTTGTTTTTGTTCATGTAGCATAGTTCATTGTAGTTTTTATTTAGATTTAGTTTTTAATTTTTAATTAATTAATTAATTAATTCATTCATTCATTAATTCATTCATTCATTCATTCATTTTTTATAAACACTTTGTTTTTATTTCAGTTGACAAAATAATTTTTCCCCCATTGGTAGTTATTTTTTAAATCCTAATATTAACTGATCCACCATGCTCCAACAAAGCAACAATTGTCTTTATATGCTGTAGCATTACAATTTCCCTTCACTAGAACTCAAACCTGCTGCAGCATGACAGTGCCCTGTACACAAAGCGAGTTTCATGAAGTTACAGTAGGTTGAAGTGGAAGAACTTGAGTGTCCTGAATAGAGCCCTGACCTCAAACCCACTGAACAAGTTTGGAAAGAACTGGAAGACCAATTGCACTCTAGACCTCCTTCCTAACTGTTACCTTACTACTCTAGCTGAATGAACAGAAATCCCCAGAGCCACACCCCAAAATCTGGTGAAAAGCCTTCCCGAAAGAGTGGAAATTATAACAGTGCATTATAGAGGGAATAAATCTAGAATTGGCTGTTAAACAAGCATATATGGGTGTGATGGTCAGGTGTCTACACATTTTGCCCATATTCTGTATACTGGAGATGTAAATTAATAACACACCAATGATGATGTCAGGATAACAAGATATAGTTCTGGAAACATCTCTGAGCTTGGTGGAGTACAGTGAGTCAGCCGTGACAATGCCTACACACAGGTGATGGCAAGGGTGTGTAAACTTTCCCTGCTCTATTTACTCATGAGATACAATCACTAACGTGGTTAGTGCAGAGAAATTCCTGCTGAGTGTGTGTGTGTTTATGTGTGTGTGTGTGTGTGTGTGTGTGTGTGTGTGTGTTTGTGTGTGAGTTTGGGAGTGTGTTTTGTTGCGATATGGGCCGAAGTGCAGAGAAATTAAAGAATGAGGATAAACAGAAACAGTGATTTAAACAGAATCATATGGACATGTGGGAAACTGAATCACTCAGCAGGAACATGATGTGCTCAGGAAATGAACGTGGTGGACATATGAGATTCGTGTCATTATTCACTCTGTGGTCACAGCATCACGCCATCTGTCCAGCATAAAAGCAAACATTTTATCCCAACATGCTAAGTGCCTTAATCGCTAATGAAAGCTAAAGCGAAACCTCTGGGAAGTGGTGTGATTGGTTAGTTTAGTCTCAGTAGCTCCATTATTGGTTCCTGGAGGTTTTATTATGTTTAGTGATGGTATCTTGTGTTTTCTAGAAAACAGTATAAATGTAAATGGCACTAGTTGGAGATCAGATGTAGGAACTCAGGATTATAAGGAAATAAAAATAATAAATGTGGTTTTGGGCTGTAACAGGGATCAAAACACAAGAAGACAGGGTTAAAGCAGTGATATCCATAAACATATGTGAGAATGATGTTATGGTTAAAACCAGAAAGCACAATTCAAGTTAAGTGTTCACATGTAGTGATGTGTTCACACCCATTAAACCCTCTCGTCGTTTCCTGAATTAACATTTAAAGGTGCCCATTCTCTAGTGAATAGACGACATGTTTTATCTTCCATTATCAGTTCATTTTGGATGAATACAAAGGTTTCCTGGTGAAGCCACCCCAGCTCATGGGCTTAGTATCTTTTATTCACTTGTTTTACATGTTGTTTTGGTTCTGTGTCTGTTTACAGTATCAATAAAAATAACAAGACCCAAGAGTAGGCTGCATTGCCGTCAGTATGTTTCTGCCCTGCGATTGCCTGGCGAGCTGTTCAGGGTGTACTCTGCCCTCGCCCAGAGTCGGCTGAGATGGGTGCCAGCCTGTAACCTAATTATCCTCTAACCTAATTAGGCTTAAGTGGTTCAGAAAATGAATGAATAACAAGATCGCGTGACCTGAGGAATGATCTTGCGCATGTGTGATAACTTGCCAGTGTATGCCCTCCCTCCCTCCTGTGAGAGCTCAGCCAGTTAGCTTCTATGGACTCCCGGTCACGGATGGCTGTGGCATTAAAACGGATTTGATCTTTTGATCTCCAGGTTGATAATCGCGCACCTTGTCGACGTGCCACTCGGTAACGGAAAGTGTACGATTTTAAGAGAAATAAAAAATTGTGATGTAAATTAATTTCATCGTGCCTGGTGCAGGAGTCATTGATGAAGAGGAGTAAGCAAATGGTTTCAGAACAACACTGTGGCCAATTACATTTTATTTCCAAGAGATAACACTGTCTTTCATCTTTATTTAACATTCCTGGGAGGTGAATGGGCTCCTTTAATAAATCCAAGGAACAAGGATCAAAAAAACTACAAGACACTGGTTAGTAGACAAATGCACTTATAACCACAATCAAGAGAAATGGAAATTTTA
This sequence comes from Neosilurus mollespiculum, assembly GCA_030014195.1. Lineage (NCBI taxonomy): Eukaryota > Metazoa > Chordata > Actinopteri > Siluriformes > Plotosidae > Neosilurus > Neosilurus mollespiculum. Next base: position 7,160,016 of record JAQMYF010000009.1, read on the forward strand.
TTTGGTTGTGGATTCTTGTATCAGAAAGACAATGATCCCAAACATTAATCTAAAGTGTATAAAGATTATCTAAATAAGGAACAACAATCTGGAACACTGAAAATGTTTAACTGGCCTGGCCAACATTCCATATCTGAAACCACTTGAATAAATACGGGATTTAATTAATTCACACATTGATAACACAAAGGATTTCTCCAAAGACAGACTTTGGGAAGAGTTACAGACAAGTTGGAAGACAGTGCTGCAGAAACTGTAGAAAAATCTGTAAAAACAATGACAGCAAGAACGCTTGCTCTTATAAAGACAAGAAAAAGCCAAAATACTAAGTACTGAATTTTATGATTAATTAATTTGTTGACTTACCTTTCTTCAAATCATTCACTTGCTGAACCACTTTTTCCTACTAGGGTCATGAGGTAGGCCGGAGATCACAGCCAACACTGGGGTACACCCTGAACAGCCCACAGTCCATTGCAGGGCCAACACACACAACCATTCACACTTATACTCACACCTAGACACAATTTAGAACAGCCAATTAACTTAATGTGCACGACTGTGGGTTGAAACCAGAGTACCCAGAGGAAACCCACACAAGCACGGGGAGAACCTGCAATCTCCACACCTTCCTGCTTTGAGGTGGACATGTTAACTACTACAACTGAGCAATCGAGGGTTAAGGGCCTAGCTCAAGGGCCCAACAGTGGCGGAACTGGGAATTGAACTCCTAACCTTTGGATCAGTAGCCCATTGACTTAACTACTGAGTCACCTCAAACACAAATTGAATGTGAAATTTAATAATAAAAAACAAAAAAATTGTGTGTGTGGGTGTGTGTGTCTATGTGTGTGTGTATACTTGCTACAAATTTGGACAAGGCTACTATTTTAACCAACAGAGATAGATTGAGGATATTGTTGGGAGGTGAGGAAGTGAGGCTGGTCCTCACTTCTTCAAATGGTTGTTGAGGGTTAAGACTTGGTTTTAGGGTTCAGGTTGGAATTAGGTTTAGGTTAATGTTAGAGTAAGGGGTGAATTTAAGGATTTAGTTGTGATGGATAAGGTTAAGGTAAAGGACTAGCATTATCTCAATTAATTTCCCACAATAATAGGTGTGTGTGTGTGTGTGTGTGTGTGTGTGTGTGTGTGTGTGTGTGTGAGTTTGGATACACCTACCCATTTATTTTCAATTAGAAGGCAGGTCCAAACTTTTGACTGCTACTCTAACTAATACAGTAGGAACATGTAGAAGGTGCTCATAATCCAATATATGGTAAGGATTGAATCAGGTGATGCTTTGCCACTTCAGGAACCATGACAGGGAAGCAGAATCTAAAAGTAAAGGGTCCTGGTGATTTCATTGTTTAAATAGTGATTAATTCTTGATGCATTTTAATCCATCTTAAACATTTTCGACAGAAACCTGGCGCTGTCTAATGAAGCCCTTGTGTTTCAGCTGCAGTCATTTTTGGTTCAGTTGATGGAATGATCTTCTGTGACCTTTCCAGAAAAACCATCTATTCTATCTTTTCCTTAAAATATTCATTCATGTAGGAGAAAACTGAAGTACACAAATGAAACCTATGCAAGCATAGAGAAGACATGCAGAAATGCCCAGGACTCGAACCCAGGACTGTCTTGCTGTGAGGTAGATGTGCTAACCACTATGCCACCATGCCGCTACACACCTAATACAATATATCTTTTATCTATATCTAAGTCAGAAACATGTTAGCTGAAAAAAAAAACACACTGATAGATAATGATGAAAGATGTTTGATGTAGGTTAGTGAGCATCAAACATGCGGTATTGCTTTGTGGTCAGAAGGTTGAAATCCCACCACCACTTGGCTGTCACTGTTGGGGTTTTGAGAGAGAGAACCTTAACCCTCAACTGCTCCGCTCAGCTTTAGTCACTCAGAGTAAAAGCATGTGTTAAATGTACATCATTAAGTAAGTTCACATTAGGAAGTGGGAAGTGGTAACTCAGCGGTCAGTCCTTTGACCTACTGATCACAAGGTTAAGAAGAGTCCAATTTACAGCAACCGCTCAAGCTATAACCTCTGGTTCATTGCTCAAGAACACCATTGCTGTTCAGTGTGATTAAAAACTCTCACCCGTGCCACGAATAATTGGCAATGATACAACATTTATTATGTTTCTAATGTTATTTGTTCCACCCTGATGGATGTCGGCATACAAGAATAAGGAAATAGTTTTCCTGTTACCTTTCTACCATACAGTCTTTGACAAAAGGTTTGTCGCATGTGTGCCTGCTACTGACAACAACTGTAAACTTCACTTCTGATTAACCGATTTTAATCAACTATGCCTTACATTAATCCTACAAGTATACAGATTGTTTTGTGAAAGCAACCGGAAATTGTACATTTATTTATACTTTTTACAGCTAATAAAATTCGAACATATCCATTGTAGGCTGGACAAAAGTCTTGTCGCAATCATGTAACATCAAATTCTGGTTAAGAAAAGTAAAAATTAGTAAAAATAAAATAAATATTATAAAAACTTTTTGCAAAAACTATAGAAACCTTCAAGATCTCCTAAAAGTAAATGAAAATAATTTGTAAGCAGTAGTAAGAAATTTCAGACACTCTTGGTACACAGAGGTACGCCCGGTCATTCAAGGAAAACTAGCCACAAAACAACTGGCTGCACAAAAGTTGTAGTTCCTCCTGATGACTCCCTCAAAAGCTTCATTAGGACTCATACCTAGCAATGTCTGCCTCAGCATCAACTCTACATCATATTTCTTGCAATGGTCATCATACACCGTCCAAAATACAGGTCCTGTAGAAGACACAGCTAGAACACCATAACATGCTTACCAAGGCCCTAACACGTGGAAACTGTTATTAGCAGAAACACTGAGAAAAAAAAAAGATATTTGGGATGAATTATTAATTCAATATCATATTAGTATTCCACCAATGTTGTTACTGACCATCTAGAAAATTTCACCGAAGAGCAAGTCATGTATGAAAGTAAAACATCATGGTTTAAGTTCACCTCCAGTACATAGGTATCACAAAGCTCTGTAAGATGGGTGCGAACATTACCAGACGCAAATATCAACAGATAATTGCTTCCCATTATGTGTCGAACCTCCAGGTGGCTCAGATTTCTCACCATAGGGTTGATAACAGACTGTTTTCTGACCAGTTGATGAACAAGCTTCCCTCTAAAATAGCTTATTGTGTATTATTTGTAATTTGAAGATCTTGAAGGTGTCTGATCCTTTTAATATGATAATTATTCGGCATGACAAGCACCTGGGAGTCTGGTACGATATGGCCATGTTTGCAGAGGCACTATTGATCTTGTGATGCTTTTAATTTTTCAGTATGATGTTATTTTTGCTACAATATTATATATTTAGTTATAAACAAGGCCATTTGATCATTCTTCTGTAATAAATATAGTCTTGAAAGTGAAATTAAGTCTCTGTGACAACACTTTTGTCCAGGCAAAAACGGGAATGTTTAAAGTTTAGAAGCTGTAAAGTTTAGAAGAAATTTCTTTCCAATACTGCTGTTAGCGCATATTAGTACCAACAGAGGTTATTTTAAGTCATAGTTGATGAAAATCGTTTAATAGGATGGGGAGATATGGGCTTTTATACATGAATGTCTACATGTGCGTCATTGACTTTTGTCAGTGACTGTACACTTATACGTGATGAAATCACAGTTCCTGTCACAGCGTCTGCTCACACACTGGTCTTGCACTACACCTCCCAGCATGCATCTCACCATTCTCAGTCACCTGACTATTGACTCCCATATCACATGATTCCATCATACCTGTTCTCACTCACACTTGACTACCAGAACACTATTTAACAATGTAACACTACCAGACCACTTCTTTTTTTGGAGACTCACACCTGACTACCAGAACATTTAATTTTACACACACACACACACACACACACACACACACACACACACACACACACACACACACACACACACCATTGTGAAATATGACCCTGTGGTTTTGTTTCCAGTCTTTACCTAGCTGTTGTTTTGGTGTTTGCCTTTCCAGTTTACCTGTTGCCAATTACCTGCCTTGTCTCTCTCATTACTTTCATGTGTATCTGCCTAGTTACTTCTGCTTTTGGATTATCTCTGCTGTGTTGTTTGTCTGATCGCTTGACCACTGACTGCATATTCACACTAAAGGAATTTTAATCTGCAGTTTGCATCTACTTAACTTTTTGCTGCTTCGTTGCATGACTGTTCCATGATAAAAATGGAATCATGGAAATCCCCAGGGATTCTAAAAATATTCTGACTCATTATAATTTTTCCCACTTTTTAGATTTTTTATAATGTAATGTAAAAAAGAGTTTGTTGATTGTTATTTCTACACAATTAAATAATAACTAAATAATTCACTCCTACTACATGGGATGCTGTGCTGAATAGTTTAGAGTTTGCCACCTCTAGGACTATAGAAGAACAGCCACGTTTCACCACCTCAAATTCGAAAATTGATTCACTCATTAATTCATTTTCCGAACCGCTTTATTCTTCTAGGGTCAGGGGGTCATCTCAGCTGACTCTAGGCGAAGTTGGGGCGAAGTTGGGGCACACTCTAAACAGCTCAACATTCCATCACAGGGCCAACTCACACAAATATTCACACACACCTTGGGTCAATTTGGAACAGCCAGTTAGCCTAATGTTCGTGTTTTTGGACAGTTGGAGGAAACCAGAGTACCCAGTGGAAACCCACACAAGCACAGAGAGAAAACATGCAAACTCCACAAAAAACACACTCTCGCTGAGCTCGGGACTCAAACCCAGAAACTTCTTGCTCTGAAATTATCCTTGTGCTCTTTAAATTCAAATGTACAAATTAAAAATGAATAAAGAATTGATTCTGGAGCATGTGTTCTGATCCATGATTGTGACACATAACTGAATCGACTTTATTCTCCCATCTCTAAACATTAATCAATTTCAGACTGGCTGCTCATAGTTCCCTTGATAAATCAGCCCTTTCCAGGCAAAACAAGAATAAGCTGTATTATTAGACAGTTCAATACCGTATGTTACACATTAAATACAATGCATTATTCCTGAGTTTCAGTGAAACTCAGGAGGAAAGACGAGTAGTTACAGGTGTAAGAAACGTAAATGTGGATGTGTAGGCAGATCCTGTATATTCAAGGACTTCCTCATACAAATCATTTTGCATATTGTTCCAGACCCACCTATACTTAATTTTCTAGGACGGCAGCTCTGATGGTCACATAAAGCATTTTTATTTTAATACACACTTTCTATACCTTGTGGTTTGTATAGAAACAGCTGGTTTACAGGGTCTGAAAATATGGTGTACATAATCATAAAAAAAATAATTTAACAAAAAACAACTATTGATTATGGTGAATCTTTTGGTGTTGCTAGGAGACATGTTCATGGATTATGTAATTATATATGGAAGGAGTCTCCAGTGTCAGAACTTTTTAACATTTGTTTCTTTTCATGGGTTTTTTTGTTTGTTTGTTTGTTTTTTTATGTGTTTATTTTATTTATTCAAGAGAGAATAAGTGAAATGCGGGTGAAGGAATGACTGTTTATGGCTGCTAGAACATTATTTAGTACAGGAAATAGCTTCTTCACAGTCATTCTAGAACAAAAATTGTAGCTATAAGTGGTTGAAAAGTGAGATGTATTATTCATTAATAAATTAAGAAATTTTATCTTTGGAAAATTAGTGGGGTACAAGAGGAATAACACACACTTTTAGAGAATAAAGTACATAATTTTACCTTTAGGGCTATAACAGTTTGTCTAAGGTACTATTTATGTACCCTTTATATACAGCTTGATAACATACCTTTTTGACGCTGGCCGAGTTCACTCTCAGACCGACCCACAATATGCCCTCTTTGAAAATAAGACAACTCTTTTGCTCCTGATGTTCATGTTACCACTAATTGCTATAAACAATTTAAATTCTTGAGACCCCACTATCCTCATATGATGACATCATATTTTCTCTCATCTACATGGTATGTATTTCCTTGAAAGATCCTCATATAAAGGCACTTGGCAAGACTCACAGTATTATGATTTGGGACTTAGGAGGTTAAATACTGTAATTTAAAACAATAATAATAATAATAAAAATAATAATAATAAAAATATTATTATTATTATTATTATAGTAATTATAATAATAATAAATAAATAAAGTGATTAATCAATCAATTAAAATAAAATAAAATAAAAAGCTTATACCTTTGTCACATCATATTTCTTACTTTGCTTGTTACCCTTTTAAAGGCTGATCTCAGGAAAATATGAAACCAGAATCAAACTTATTGTAAAGCGTTTTCACAAAAACAATTTCTGCAAATTCCATACCCGAGTTCCATTATTCTACTGGCGTTCTTGTTTTCCACATTCTAGGCAAACACACTTTCAGGTGTTTTAGAGCGAATGAAATACACAACAGTGTTACAGGATTAGGAGGCATTTCTGTTTAAATCTTGGACATGACTGAAAAACGTGCTTCACGGCTTATTGTCACGATTTAAAGCAGACACTTTTACAAATATAGACTCTAGTGTAGTGTTCTCGAGGAGTAATGCAAAATCATCATTCTTTTCTTAAACACACCTGACTCACTGATGCAATCTCTGGTCTGGCTTATTGTTTAAAAGAAGTCAATGCTTATGTAAAAGCAGTTAGCAGTTAAGTTGACCTGCTAGGTCAACTTGTGTTGTGTTTTTTAAAAGCTGTCCTTTGTGGGAGATGACAGTGATTGTCTGGCTTTGAATGAACTGTAACACACTTCATCCAGGCTGTACAACGCGTCCTCTGGTCTGCAAACCCTGTGGGTGTTCTTTCTGTCATGGGACATGGAAAGCCTTTGATGCAGCAACATAGACGCGACTTAATGTATGACATAATGAAAACTTCAAAAGCATTCTTTGGGGCACCATAGTGTTTTAAACAAAAGCTCTCTTTTAAATGAAACCTATGTTCCTAATTTTCCTGTCTCTCTCTCTCTCTCTCTCTCTCTCTCTCTCTCTCTCTCTAGTTTCATGTCTGTTCTTGTAGCAGTGCAACTGGTAATCCAGCAAATCGGTGTCTTTCTATAAAAACACGCACCTCTGCAATTACTGAACATGGCCTTTGATTCACTGGGTGTAAATAGTCCACTAATGGTCTGAGTGTCAATCTTGACAACCCCTATGTACACTTATGCTTATCATCTGAAAGCCAGCAGAGGGCCTTTTGATAGGCAGGGGAAAAATTTGGCATGTAATAATAATAGCAACAACAAAAACAACAACAACAACAACAACAACAACAATAATAATTATAATAATGAGATGCAGAGGTACTTGATGGAATGCATCACTTGGTATGCCTCCGCTTTAAACCTTTTAAGTGTGTGTTTGAACTGTGAACCTGAAGGGATCTTTGAACCTCATTCATTCATTCATTTTATGAACCACTTAATCCTAATTAGGGTCGCGAGGAGACTGGCACCCATCTCAGCCGACTCTGGGCAAGGGCAGAGTACACCCTATACAGCTTGCCAGGACATCGCAGGGCAGAAACATGCTGACAGAGACAGAAATTCCAAAATTTGCAATCTGTGATTTCACAATCTGTGTTTTCCTGAACTTACAACAGTTGATCAGTCAGTGCAACTTGCTAGTGGGTCCATGTCTGTGTTCCCCAGTACCTATGCTCCCCAGTACCTATGCTCCCCAGTACCTATGTTTCCCAGTACCTATGTTCCCTAACCCTAACCCTATTAACATTGAAAATGTGAAATCACGAATATTCCATAAATTGTTACTTTGAAGATCCATTAATTTATTAAAGACCAGGGAACATAGGACGTGCTAACTGCTATGCCACCGTGCTGCCCTTTCATGTGTTCTTAATATTGATTTTCCTTTTTATAATCACATTTCTAGCATTTTCTATATATTCAAGTATATTCTTCAGGAACATTTTTAAAATACCTTAGTGGTTCACATGGATATGGCTCCAACCTTAAGAGATAGTTAGATCAGCAAAGCTTCTTCTCATCAGTTCTTTTTTTGTATTTTGTGCTGGATTGCTACAGGCTTTTCCCATACGGTATCATGTTAGAACTGAATACAGTGTCAGTAAGAGCGAGATTATCAGTACTCTGCTGTAAGGCAGGACAGACACCGAGATCAGATTCTCCGAAGTGTCCCTAAACAGTACTCGAGGCCTTGAGTATAATTATTTGTAATTGTAATTAATTAATGGAGGAGACTTTGTGGAGTCTGTTGGGAGTGTGAGACGGGTGATCACGCTGTTCAGGGTTGGCTTGTCTCCCAACGCCTCCAGGTTTGACCTGAATATTTCAGAGAATCGCAACAGACAGGTTTGCGTGCATGCCTGAGTTTTGCCTACAACAGAGACTGTATGACTTTTCTAAAAGGTAAATGCAAAAATGGCTGCATATATTTTTAATTATCCAGAAGCAGGGCTGAATCATTTCAATAATGATTGTTTATGATGATTATCTGAGCTTATGTATGAATTCACAAAAGAAATTAAACAAAAAATATTAACTTTAAAAAAATAAATATTAACTTTATGCAAGTTCTCATAGCCTACCAGAAGGACTGACCATATACTGTATTCAATATACTGTATTTAATATATATATATATATATATTCACTCATTTTCTGAACCACTTAATTCTACTACTAGGGTCGCGTGGAGCCAACACTGTCTCATAGCCGACCGACACTATGTCAGCTGCACTTGGCCAAGGCAGGGTACACCCTGAACACCTTGCCAGACCTTTGCAGAGCAAAAGACATCATTCACAGTCACACCTAGGGGCAATCTGGAACAGCCAGTTAGCCTAAAGTGCATGTCTTTGGTCTGTGGGAGAAAATTGGAGTATCCGTTGGAAACCCACGCAAACACGGGGAGAACACACACACAGAAAAGCCCAAGCTTGAGACTCAAACCCAGGACCTTCTTGCTGTGAGGTGGACGTGCTAACCACTATGCCCTACACCAAAAAGAAACGAGAAATTATTTTGAATGAGTAATATCAGACAGTAACCATGAGTGGGTAACGCTAGAACGGTTTGTCACGGTCACTTGGAGCAGGTGGAATCATCATTATCACCTTATAAAAAATGATAAACAAACAAACAATAAAAATCTCATTCTAGTTTTTTTCTAGACATTCTAGTAGGTTTCTGTGTAGTACATACTAAAACTTTGAGTTCAAACACATGTTGTTACAGATGTTTTGTACGATGTTCCGTCTCAGGCACTACTCAGCAATATCCACCTCATCTTCAGCAAATCACTGTTAGCTATTAGCCAGTTAGCCGCAATACTAAATATCATATCTTTACTTAATTGAGGGGCCCAAGAACTGGAGTCTGATGTACTTGTATAAATATTTATTGTTGTTTTGTTAACGCTGCCTTCTGAGCCAAAATCAGCGAGGCTGAATGATCCTTCCTGTGGAGTTTTAGCAGTGTGTTGGATAAGTAGCGTCTACTTCATCAGTCAGCGCACAAACTGTGATCTTTCCTAAAGAGATTTAAGTGCTTGCAAGAAAATAAAAAAGTAAGAGCATAGGAGGACAATTGTGTTCACATGACGCCAAATCAAACACCAGTATCTCTTTTTCATTCGGTATCTCTCTCTATCTCCCTTTCTCTCACACTCGTTCTCGCTCACGTCTTGTCGACAGCCTGTTTTTCCTCGGAGCACTGCAGAGCCCAGGGGTTGTGTTATGACAGAGATTCTTTTGTTTGGATTATGAGACAGCAGCGAGAGGAACAACAGTCCACTCTGCTGTTTTCATTGACAGAGGAACAATATTTTCATAAGGTGTTTCTCATCTCCTTCCGCTGGCTGATCAGAGAGAGACGACTGATTGAGACATGCAGGATCCATTTGCAACCCACACAAACACACTTCCTCGCCCTCCACGTCTTGCACTGCTCTTCTTAAAGCACTTGAAGTGTGCGGTTTGCTCAGAAGAGCATTAGCTAATGCATCTGGTAATTAGCTATAATAAGCAACGGCCAAAGTTAGCATTAAACTCCGCAATCAAGATTTTGTTTGTGTCGGTTTCGTGACATATTCCCACAGATTCATGTTTCATCATCGGTTTTACTTTGAGCTTTAGAAGCCAAAATAGTTGAGGTTTTAATGCTGCAGGCAAACTCCACTTAAACTCAGGGATTATCATGTAGCAATTATATCTTAATATTTTACTTTTGTATAATTGCTAAACTTTCGTATGTATAGTAAAACTTATTGTATGAGTGACACACCGAGGAATGTAAGTAGCTCCGAATATAGCTTTTTGTATATCTTTTATGACATCTTACTCTTTGGGTACCTGATGCCTTTGGGCTTTAATGAGCTAATTGCCAAAACACGATTGGTGCAGGTGCAGTGTGTAGCGATGCCAATTCTGAGCTCATCTTACTGTTTATGTATGTTCAGGATTTCTCTGGGTTTTCAGGTTTCCTCCCACCTTCCATAAACATGCCGTCCGGTAGACTGGCAAACGGCCTAGCATTCCCATTGCTTAATAAAGATTAAGATTAGATGAATGATTTACAGCAACATTTGATTCGTAAGGAAATGATATATGACTATACCTAAAGTCTACCTCGACATCTTGTGATATGATTTGAAGGACATGTGACCTGCTTTGCTGAAAATCTGGGGTTGACATTCTGTAAATACACTAATAATAATGAAGAAAGTCAAGTTTTTAAAAGTAGGATTTCAACCAAATCTAGTCTCTTTACACATATACATCTCTCTCTCTCTCTCTCTCTCTCTCTCTCTTTATTTATCTATCTGACTGTTTGTTTGTTTGTCTATATAAGGCTTAATTAGTTTTACACATCAGTTGCTGCCCATTTCTTGATAATAATTATTAATATTGCCATGCAGATTATTTATAAGTCTATTTATTTGTGTACTACAGCAGGCCCAGCAGGGGGAGCTGTGTACTTTCTGTTATTTGCAAAAGTTCACTCATCACTCACTCATTTGGCAAACTGCTTAATTCTTTTAGAGTTGCGGGGATGCTGGAGCCTATCTCAGTCCCACACTGGACGAAGGTGGGTACACCCTGAACAGCTCACCAGAGCGTCACAAGACCATCACACACACACACACACACACACACACACACACACATCCATTCACACTCACATACATATCTAGGGACAATTTGGAACAGCCAATTAGCCTAATGTGCATGTTTTTGGACTGTGGGAAGAAACCCGGAGGAAACCCACACAAACACAGCAAGAACATGCAAACTCCAAACAGAGCCCAGGACTCGAACCCAGGATCTTTCTGCTGTGAGATGGACGTGCTAATCACTATGCCACCTTGTCACCCTTACACAAAGTAATGTATGGATTTTCATAAAATTTCTAACACAGGTGTGGCTTTGGACACACACACACACACACACACACACACAGAGAGAGAGAGAGAGAGAGAGAGAGAGAGAGCATTTGATTAATCTTATTCAAAGCCCACAAAAGGCCAACAAAACATTAACATTCATGCACTTGGCATCTTGTCCAGCAACTTGCATGCTCTTCATATTCAAGCCCAGAGTGAGGTCAAAGGTCAACCCTTTAGGCCGCTGTATGTTTCCATTAGCCAAGTAAATGTTATCTAATGATAAATAAACAATTCATAGAGGGTGAAAGCTGGAGGTTTATTAGCTCTGCTATTTACATCTTAGCATATTAACATTTTAAACACAGGCCTTAGAAAGCAAATATTTAAGGCTGATGTTGAAAGTATGGCTTAGGAAATTTTGCCACCTAGTGGACAGAAGAAGTGTAACTCAGTGCAGAGCTCGGTTTCATAATAATGACACATGATGAATGTTGTTCATAGTAAACCCTGCCCAAAAGCAGCATGTGAGCAAGAATATTTCCTGTGCACCAAAAATAACCGGCCCTGTTTCTGAAATAGTGCCCTACTCCCTACTCCCTATAAATGTCAAAGTGTACTATTGATATTCTCTACCATCTAGGGTACATCATTCATGGGCGCACAGGATATTTTTCACTGCAATAAAACAACAGCATGTACAAAACAGTGCTGTGTGTACTGAAGAAAGATTTTTTATTATTATTATTGTTATTATTATTATTATTATTATTATTATTATTATTATTATTATTATTACACTGTGAACTCTAGAGGAGTGATGTAAATCAATGTAATATTTCATAATCCTTTAAACCAATAAAAGGTGGTGTCCTATCTCATCATTTACATTTATATACTATGCACTGTATAAATTTCTCATTATTATTATTATTATTATTATTATCATTATTGTTATTATTATTATTATTATTATTATTATTATTGTTGTTGTTGTTGTTGTTATTATTATTAATATTATTATTATTATTAATATTATTATTATTATTATTATTATTATTATTATTATTATTATCATACAATACTTTAGAGTAATAATAAAAGTTCCATACCAGTAATAAATAACAACTATTTACTGAATCTGAGCCTGAGTTGAATAATTATTTTAGTCGTGGGGACGCTGGAACCTGTCTCAGCACACACCCTGAACAGCTCACCAGTCCATCG
>JAQMYF010000009.1:7179977-7190233 GCA_030014195.1 Neosilurus mollespiculum
CAGGGAAGAACAATCTTACCGTTAAAGGGCCAGTGTGGGTGCAGGTTTTTGCTTTAACCAAGCAGGAGCCACACCTTCCACCTGTGTGAACCACTGATCTCAGAAAGTGACTGGATCGGGTATTTTATTGTTTGCATGTGGCAAAACCTAAAGCCAGACTGGTGGCACTTTGGTGAGACCTCTGTACTGTTGAAAGGTTATACTCAAATAGCATGCAAAGATGGGGGAAATGGAAATAATTATATGCAAGATGTACTTTTCATTTTGAACCATTTTCCCTCCAAATTTCAGCCTTGCAGAGCTTTTTAAAAATTAATTAATTAATGTTCAACTAATTACAAATATCAGTGAAATTATTGCTAAAGTTATATGACTTTAAGGTGGCCATCAGCAGTAAAGATTTTCATTTTCAGGGTTGTCGAGCTGTGTTGGCTTTCAACGGCTCCATTTTGAGATCTTAAAGCAAGGTGGTCTCACCAAGATGGCTGCCACTTGGCTTCAAAATTGAAACACTAACGTGCAATCTAGTCTTTTTTTTTTTTTTTCCTTTCCATTTTTTCTTTCAGCGCTTGACACAAGTGGAAGGTGTGGCTGCTGCTTGGTTGAAATGAAAACCTGCACCCACACCAGCTCTTTGTGGATAAGATTGGACACCCCTGATCTACGGCAATAATGGCAACCAGAGAGCAAATAATTGGTAATGAAACCACTATTTTACTAGAGGCAATAATAGTTCTTGGTGACAAATGAAAAAAGGTGACATTAAACATATTATTTATAAAACAGGTCCTGTTTTGTTGATGCAACATATGCAGTCACATGGAATTTTGGGTATCTACAGTGGAACACCCAATATGTCCTTCTGCCAAAACATTCTGTCCTGTCAGAGCGCACGGATATATCAGGTTCAATCATTATAAACATAAACATGACCAACATTAAACACTTCAACATCTCTTTCAATGCTTGATCCGCTGTTTGGTTACTCTGATAACCCTTTCATTGGGTCATTGGGTACCGAACCGTTGCAAGTCACCTGATATCTAGTGACCACCACAAATCCCAGTGCAGCATTAATAACATACTCTCATAATCACTCACTCTTCACTAGATATGCTTTGCATATAGCTTTGATAATAAGCTTTGCGGGTACGTGTTTCCTGTTTATGGATTTCTGTCCTTTGTTCTTATAATTTTATTCCTTTTACCTGGTAACTAAGACGTATTTCTCGCCCTAACCTGAGTCACTACACAGACTTTCATCTTTTTATTAATGACAGTTGATATAAACATGTGAATTGATGTTCAGCGGTTTTCTTGGTTTCTCTCGGACTCACCGGTGTGTGTCCTCCTGTGGGCTTTGAGGTGGGAGCTCTTGGTGTAAACCTTACTGCAGCCCTCAAACTCACAGCGGTGAATACGTCTCCTCTTGGTATCAGGAGATTCGGGCCGCCTCTGTCTTCGCATGCTCTCGATGCTGAATGGCAACATGGAGCTGTAACGACAAGAATAAAACATTTTTTACTGCTGTATATACCACTCATAGCATTAGTAAAGAGGGGCGGCATGGTGGCATAGTGATTAGTGTGTCTGCCTCACAGCAAGACGGTCCTGGGTTCCGGTCCCGGGCTCATGCGTTTCTGTGTGGAGTTTGCGTGTTCTCATCGTGCTTGCGTGGGTTTTCACTGTGTACTCCGGTTTTCTCCCACACTCCAAAAACATGCACATTAGGCTAATGGGCTGCTTTAAATCACCCCTAGGTGAGAATGTGAGTATGAATGGTTGTGTGTGCGTGTGTTGTCGTGCAATGGTCTGGCGAGCAGTTCAGGGTGTACCCCACCTTCGCCCAGTGTCGGCTGAGATAGGCTCCAGCATACCCACGATCCTAATAGGATTAAGCGGTTCAGCAAGTGAGTGAGTGAGCATTACTAAAGCAACATGGGTTTCTAAAAAACTAGGTGAGTCAGGTGGATAAAAGGGGGAAAGGAAAAGAACTGGACAGAAACAAAAGAAAGAAAGTGTAAGTAAAGGAAAGAAAGAAAAAAAGAGGATGAAGTAAAATAGAATGGGGTGGAAGACAAAAAGAAAAGAAAAGGAAGGAACATAAATGAAGAAAAGGAAAGGAATAAGAAAGAGGAAAATAACAAACAAAGGAATTATGGCTGTAAAAACCACCGAAAGAAAAGGAGGGAAATAAATAAAGGAGACAGTTTGACATATATAACTTAAATTAAAGTGAAAATGAAAAAAAAAAAAAACACAAGAGAAAAAAAGGAAACAAATAATTAAGCCATGTACTAATAATAGGAAAGAAAGAACGAATGAAAGAAAGAAAGCCATTACACTGATTACAGTAATACTACACTTAGTTAATATTCTTCTGGTCTATTAATTTAGTCACACATCACAATAGAAATGTTATTAAAGAAACACAGTATTTTTTTTTAATCAGGGTGTTTATCTTTATAGTGAGTTATATTTCCTTATTTATCGAATTGACACTAGAGGAATCTGTACTGTCTGTACTGTACTCTCCCTGTACTCAGGCTTTGACTGATTTTAACCAGTGGATTACTGTAAATGTGCAAGTAGCTTCAGCAGTAATAATAAATCCGGACACTAGAGGGAGCTGCGCTGCTGTTAAACTGCCAACCTCCAGCTCCTCCCTGAGCCTGCTATACTCACAGATGAAGAAGGAATGTGTTTATTCATAAACATATTCGTCGGCCATAAACAAATTCAACACTTTGAAAAGAAGGGGAAAAAACCCTCAAAGTAAACAACATCCTTAGACACACACACACACACACACACACACACAGACAGACAGACAGACAGACAGACACATGCACACACACACACAAACAGACACACACACGTGGACAGACACACACACTGAGCAAATCATACTGCATAAAGTAACTCTAGAAATGAATGTGAATATGAACAACAGCGCGCGCGCGCACGCACGCACGCACGCACACACACACACACACATCCCATGGATCCTCAATCAGTAGTTTGAGTCACACAGGCCTTATCTGGAGAGGTTTGGGAGTTGTTCCTCACCCCCTGCAAACTCACTTCCTGTTTCTCTTGGGCCACAGAGATACAACTCTGTGTGTGTGTGTGTGTGTGTGTGTGGAAAGAGGAGAACGGCCACCTGTGGCTGTTGGCAGCTCAAACCCTTCTGGGAGCCCAGAGGAGATGGATAGAGGGGAGAAAAGAAGTCCTCGACTCCCACATCTTCTCTCCTCTCATTCTCTCCCAAAACAGAGAGGGAAAAATGATTCACTGTTTCAGCACGAGACACAACGGAGAGAGAGAGAGAGAGCACAGAAAGCTAAGGGTCATCTTTAGGGTGACTTTAGGGAGCTTGCATCTCAGAAGATCCTCAAATCTTCATGATGCTGGATTTGGAACTCATCAGCCGATTTTCAGCCTTCACACAGGAGGAACTGTTTGTGCAGTGTCGGGGTCAGAACAAAACGAGTTCTCGGGAAAAGAAATCATTCTGTGCCAGTACACTGAGTCAGGAACTATTAGTGATGGAGGGACAAAATGCTTTCAAAATCAGCTTTTTAATTAACATCATAAATCCTAAGAGTTTTACACACACAGTATGAAGAAAAGAAAGACAAAAGGAAAAAAAGAAAGAGCGATCCAATAAAAATACTAATGGGAAGAAAGAAGAAACAAGAACAACAAGTAAAATGGGAAAAACAGAAAAAAATGATTGATGGAAAAAATAAAAACAGAAAAAGGAAAGAAGTGTGTGATAATGAGGGTGTGGGCTGATGGAGGTGTGAGATGATGGAAGTGTAAGCTAATGGAGGTGTGAGATTGTGGAGTTGTGAGTTGATGGAGGTGTGAGATGATGGAGGTGTGAGATGAGGGAGGTGTGAATTTGTGTAGGTGTAATTTGATGGAGGTGTTAGTTGATGGAGGTGTGAGATTGTGGAGTTGTGAGGTGATGGAGGTGTGAGATGATGGAGGTGTGAATTTGTGGAGGTGTGAGTTGATGGAGGTGTGAGATGATGGAGGTGTGAGACGATAGAGGTGTGAGATGACAGAGGTGTGAATTTGTGAAGGTGTGAGATGATGGAGGTGTTAATTAATGGAGGTGTGAATTTGTGGAGGTGTGAGCTGATAGAGGTCTGAGTTGATGGCGATGTGAGCTAATGGAGATAGGAGCTGGTGGAGGTGTGAGGTAATGAAGATAAAAGTGTGAGCTGATGGAGTTGTGAGATGATGGACATGTAACGTGATGGAGTTGTGAGCTGACTGAGGTGTGAGATGATGGAGATGTGAGTTGATGGAGATGTAAATTGATTAAGTTCTGAACTTATAGAGGTGTGAAGATGGTGGAGGTGACAGGGCTGATGGAGGTGTGATTTTGGTGGAGGTGTGAATTAATCGAGTTATGAGGTGAGTTATATATTGATGGAGGTGTGAGATGATGAAGTTGTGTGCTGATGGGGTGTGAGTTGGTGCAGGGGTGTACTGATAGAGTTGTGAGCTAATGAAGCTGTGAGTTGACAGTGGTGATTCAGTGGTTAAGACTCTGGATTACTGATCCAAAGAATCAGAATATGTGTGAGGTGATGGAGGTGTGAGTTGACAGAGGTGTGAGGTGATGGAGTTTTGAGCTGACAGAGGTGTGAGGTGACAAAGGTGTCAGTTGATGGAGGTGTGAGGTGACGGAGGTGTGAGGTGACGGAAGTGTGAGGTGATGGAGTTGTGAGGTGACTGAGGTGTGAGGTGATGGAGGTGTGAGGTGATGGAGGTATGAGGTGTTGGAGTTGTGAGGTGACAGAGGTGTGAGGTGACGGAGGTGTGAGGTGATGGAGGTGTGAGGTGACGGAGGTGTGAGGTGATGGAGGTGTGAGTTGACAGAGGTGTGAGGTGATGGAGGTGTGAGTTGACAGAGGTGTGAGTTGACAGAGGTGTGAGGGGATGGAGGTATAAGGTGTTGAAGTTGTGAGGTGACAGAGGTGTGAGGTGATGTAAGTGTGAGGTGATGTAAGTGTGAGGTGACGGAGGTGTGAGATGACGGAGGTGTGAGGTGATGGAGGTGTGAGGTGATGGAAGTGTGAGGTGACGGAAGTGTGAGGTGATGGAGGTGTGAGTTGACAGAGGTGTGAGGGGATGGAGTTGTGAGGTGATGAAGCTGTGATTTGATAGACAGTGGTGATTCAGTGACTGTGATGTTAAGACTGTGTGTTACTGATCCAAAGAATCAGAATCAGAATATGTGAGTTAAAAGAGGTGTGAGGTGACGGAGTTGTGAGGTGATGGAGGTGTCAGCTGACGGAGGTGTGAGTTGACAGAGATATGAGGTGAAGGAGGTGATGGAGGTAACAGAGGTGTGAGGTGAGGGAGGTGTGAGTTAAAGGTGGTGTGAGGTGATGGAGTTGTGAGCTAATGAAGATGTGATTTGAAAGATAGTGGTGATTCAGTGGTTAAGACTGTGGGTTACTACTCCAAAGAATCAGAATCAGAATATGTGAGGTGATGGAAATGTGAGTTGACGCAGGTGTGAAGTTATGGAGTTGTGAGCTGACAGAGGTGTGAGGTGACAGGTGTCAGTTGATGGAGGTGTGAGGGGATGAAATTGTAAGCTGACAGAAGTGCGAAGGGATGGAAATGCAAGGTGATGGAGGTGTGAGGCGATTGAGGTGCGAGGTGATGGAGGCGTGAGGTGATGGAGGTGTGAGGTGATGGAGTTGTGAGGTGATGGAGGTGTAAGGTGACAGAGGTGTGGGGTGATGGAGGTGTGAGGTGACGGAGGCGTGAGGTGATGGAGGTGTAAGGTGATGGAGGTGTGAGGTGATGGAGTTGTGAGGTGATGGAGGTGTGAGGTGGTGGAGGTGTGAGGTGATGGAGTTGTGAGCTGACAGATGTGTGAGGTGACGGAGATGTGAGATGACGGAGGTTTGAGAGGATGGAGATGCGAGGTAAAGGAAGTGTGGGGTGATGGAGGTGCGAGGTGATGAAATTGTAAGCTGACAGAAGTGTGAGGGGATGGAAATGTAAGGCGATGGAGGTGTGAGGTGATTGGGGTGCGAGGTGATGGAGGCATGAGGTGATGGAGGTGTGAGGTGATGGAGTTATGAGGTGATGGAATTGTGAGGTGACGGAGGTGTGAGGTGATGAAGGCGTGAGGTGATGGAGGTGTGAGGTGATGGAGTTGTGAGGTGATGGAATTGTGAGGTGATGGAGGTGTGGGGTGATGGAGGTGTGAGGTGATGGAGGTGTGAAGTGGTGGAGGTGTGAGGTGATGGAGTTGTGAGCTGACAAATGTGTGAGGTGACGGAGATGTGAGATGACGAAGGTGTGAGTTGACGGAGGTTTGAGAGGATGGAGGTGCGAGGTGATGGAGGTGTGAGGTGATGGAGGTGTGAGTTGATGGAGGTGTGAGGTGATGGAGGTGTGAGTTGATAGAGGGGTGAATTGTAAGTTGTTTGTGTCCTACTCTGTTTTCAGGCTGTGTTTTGAATGAAGGCTGAATGAGAAACAGGGAAGCTGCAGCTGAACAGCATCTAAAAATGGTGGCGCTTGTTCTTTTGTTCCGTCTTTTGTTTTCCTCCTGGAGGCGCTGGAAGGGGCTTTCCTGCAGCAAGGACGTGCATGGCAGTGCCACTGTGCTTGGATCAGTCTACACACAGTTTTTAACAGACAGGACAATGGCGTACGTTGCGTTCAGCTGACCCGGGATCAGGAGAAGTGAATGGAGTTTATGATATAAACCTGGTCACCTCGTGCACCTGCGTCCCTGAAACACACTCCCTCCGAGACCTGAGCAAACAATGATTTTAAGGAACACGGCACAGTGCATTAGCCAGCTCATCCGGCCTCTCTCTCTCTCTTTCTCTCTCTCTCTCTCTCTCTCTCTCTCTCTCTCTCACACACACGCACACACACACACACACACACACACAAACACACACACTCCATGACACATTCAACCACATTGTTGCCTTGAGGCTTGGCATAAACCTCAGCACCGCTGGCAGCCATGTTCCTCTTCCTCCCCCTGGTGTGCCCATCAGCTGGCACGGCCGCACTGCAACGCTCTCGCCTTGCGGGCATTCTGAATATGGAGGAGTCTCTGTCACCCTCCAGAGAGAATTCCTTTATTAATGAGTTTCCCTTTGGGCTGAGTTTTACACACACACACACACACACACACACACACACACACACACACACACACACACACACGCACACACACCTGCACATCTGCCATTCCTTCACAAGTGCCCATTTATAATGATGATGAATTCATGCTGACTGGGAAAGTGTCTCCACAAAATTCTATCAAACTGAGAGACAAAAGCAGCTGGTTAACACGCACGCACGCACACACACACACACACACACACACACACACACACAGTATGGGAGTTTATTTTCTCATTTCAGAGCACACCATGTTTCAGGCTATCCAGTGATGCACATATCTCCAATACACTGACCGATTATCATCCTCGACTGTCTTGTACAAATTATAAATTGCAGATACTTGTTGTTGACTGTGTTTTTGTGTGTGTGTGTGTGTGTGTGTGTGAGTGTGTGTGTGGGGGGGGGGGGCGAGAGAGATAGCTTTCAAACACGATTCTTCATTTTTTGAATCTGTGATTTAAGTAATTAAACGTACAGTTAGGTCTAAGGTTATTTTGTTATTGCGCATGTGAGCTTTGTGCCTAAATACACTTTTCAATTACACTGTCAAAGAAAGCTGTTAAAAATTTTGTGCAGAATTGTACAATGGAGATGTTTGTTGGACAGAAACCTTAAAACATCCATTTGCAACAATTTACCATCAAAGAAACAAACAAACAAACAAACAGATAGTTGGATAAATAGATAGATAGATAGATAGAAAGATAGAAAGATAGATAGCCCCACATAACACCTCAGAGACTTAAATTGTTTGATCACTGTAGGGGACCCCTGAACGACCCTATGTTGTACCCTACACCTATGGGTTACAGATATATCCTGTAGGTACATATACCTGTGTGTGTGTGTGTGTGTGTGTGTGTGTGTGTATAAGAAACTCACTCCTGTACAGCACGGGCGATGGTCAGGGCGGTGGAACCGGTCTCATTCACTCTGTCTAATGTCACATTGGGCAGGTCATCATCCTCGCTGTCACTCAAAGATCGCCGTGGAGACGGTCCCTCTTGCAGTCTGTGTATGACTGGAGAAAAGGACGAAAAGGGTGGAGTTAGAAGCACTCTCATTCATTTGCCAAACTGCCTAATCCTACTATTAGGGTAGCAGGGTGGCTGGTGGCTGAAGCCTATCTCAGCCAGCACTGTGTGACAGTAGGTTACACCCTGAAAACCTCACCAGCCCATTGCAGGGCGAAATACATACACCCATTCATATTCAGACTCACACCTAGGGGTATACTGGAACAGCCAATTAGCCTAATGGGAAGAAACCGAAGTAAATGGAAAATACTGACACAAACACAGGGAGAACATGCAAACTAAACACAGTAACACAGTTACCAAGCTAGGGACTCGAACCTAGGACCTTCTTACTGTTAGGCAGACATATTAACCACTATGCCCCCATGCAGCGCGGGTTAGAAACATGGTTTCAAAAAACTGGATAATATTTTTTACAAGAAATATAAAAGGCTACACTGACTGCCACATGGATGGCGCTATGTTCCGACAGCCCATTGGGCCGTCAGTCCCACTCATATAAGATGGGCACCTTGTTTTAATCATTTGGGCACTGCGGGATAATGAGAATATTAAAAACAAAAAGTGGTGTAGAGTGGTATTAAGGTTGATCTATTACCATAGCACTAAAGTAACATTGTTAACATTTAAACATAAAGAGTAAAATGTTATAAAGGTGTTGCAAAATGTTATAAAGCTACAGATCTGGCATGCTAATCTACCTTACCAAACTAACTAAGCTGATGTATCAAACTTTGGTATTCTTTTATAATATTTGAGCTGGTTTGGGTAAATAAATCATTGAGAATACGACAGTGTATACACTGAACACTTGGCTGCCAGTCACAAAGGTTACAGCCCATTGGTACAACTGATTTAAGCAAGGTGCCCATCTTATATGAGTGGACTGTTGGAACATAGAGCCGTCCCTGTCACAAAATGACTCTGCTAGAATGACTAGGGAAACTGTGAGAGAATCTGTGGGAGTTTCTTAACAACTTATTTTTGTGTATTTATTTTCCTGGTTCTTTTTTTTTTTTTTATTACTGTCATATTTTAATTGTGGAAATGACCTCACAAAACATTATCTTTTTTCTGGTCTGAATCTCATTCATGTTTATAAGTGCATGTGGCGTTTCTCTGGTGGAAAAAAACAGCATTGTTTTTGTCTGCAGATGTCACATAATGATTCCTCAGATCCTGATCAAAGATCAACTGATTTTTTTTTTTTTTTTTTAAAACAGTAACATTTGTCTGGAAAGAATGAACTATATTTACACTGGAAGCAGAAAACAATTAGCTTTAGTACCAGGAACGTTTTAGCGTGTGTTCAGATGCCTGGGTTTTGATTTCAGCTTTTACTAATAAATCTCTTTGACTCAGCTAATTAATGCTAAACCCAAAGACTGCTGCTCCGAACAGTACAGGATTTCCTGGTAATAAAAAGCATATAAATCACATCCTGTGAAACTGTAGCCGGATGTGTCTGTCTGTGATTTTGTTTTTTAATATAATTTTAAAAATGTTTTTTTACAGTTACAGTAGTGTTATGGCTAATGTCTTACTGCCTTGTTCTTCAACGCTGTTACCATGGAAACCTTCTAGACACAGCATAGGGCACAGACCCTTAAGAAAAATCCTTTTTTGTATTTATTTTATGATGATTTTTTGACAGATATAAAATTATCATACTTGAAGTGCATATTGTTATGTAACCTGGCTAACATCTAGGGTTAAATGGGGCCTGTAATATTTTATTGCCCAACACTGGATTTGAGCTGCGTGTGTGTGTGTGTGTGTGTGTGTATTTGTGTGAGCGTTACAGTAGGTTTTGTTTTTATTTTTTTTAGATAGCCCCTATGTCTTCTGTATTTCAAAAGAAGGAGCAAAAGAACAAAAAAACAAAACAGGAACAAGAACTGCCACTAAGCCTGTTATAAAGAGCACTTGTGCAGAAAAGCAGAAAGACAGCCATAAGAAATATGTGTGTGTGTGTGTGTGTGTGTGTGTGTGTGTGTGTGTGTGTGTGTGTGTGTGTGTGTGTGTGTGTGTGTG
>JAQMYF010000009.1:7190333-7200333 GCA_030014195.1 Neosilurus mollespiculum
TGTGTGTGTGTGTGTGTGTGTGTGTGTGTGTGTGTGTGTGTGTGTGTGTGTGTGTGTGTGTGTGTGTGTTTTGTGTGCACACGTGTGTGTGTGTGTGTCTGTGTGTGCATGCTTGTCTATATGTGTGTACAGAAGGGTTGCATATTAGTCTACTTACCTAATCTCTTAAATCAAACATAATAATAATAATAATAATAACAATAATAATAATAATAATAATAATAATACTATATATTCAAAATATTCATACTTTGTATAGTATGTATTAAATATATATTCTTTTTTGTATTTCTATTAATACATTATATAGCAGCTCTAAACCATACAATGTAGGGACTGTTATTTAAACCAGCAGTCCATAATTTGTAGCACCATACGACCTCTACGAATTGTACTGCAAACCTTACTAATAACATTGAAAGGTTCTCGCCTTCTACCTAAATGACTATGTATTAAAACACACACACACACACACACACACACACACTGGAAAAAAGCCTGTTATCATAAAGGGGTGGAGCTATTTTCTCGGCTAGAAAAATAGTAACCAGAGCCATAGTTGGAGCGGCATGGTGGCATAGTGGTTAGCACGTCCGACTCACAGCAAGAAGGTCCTGGGTTGGATTCCTGGGCTCAAGTGTTTCTCTGTGGAATTAGCTTTTTTTCCCCATGCTTGTGTGGGTTTCTTCCGGCTACTCCGGGTTTCCTCACACAGTCCAAAGACATGTACATTATGCTGATTGGCTGTTCCAAAGGTGTGAGTAGGAGTGGTTGTGTGTGTTGCCCTGTGATGGTCTGGTGAACTGTTCAGGATGTGTCGGAGATAGGCATCAGCCCCCCCGCAACCCTAGTAGGATTAAGAATTTTGCCAAATGAGTGGGTGAGTGAGCCTTAGTTGAATAAATGATCCAGGTCGGAGACATAATAGAGACAGTCATGCAAATCGCAATATTTCCAACGCACATTATATTCAAAATTATAGGATTATAACAGGGCTAGAAACATGTTAAGTGTTTTTAAACTGCACCTTTAAATAAACCCTGACTTGTATTGACTGAAGAAATACTGTGAAACACAGTGCAGTCTCAAAGCTGAGCAGTGGCTGTTCAACACATTGCTGGGTTCTGGGTTGTGTCATTAACGCTGATGAGATTGCAGCACTCAGAGAGGATTTTGCAGACGGCAAAGAAAACGAAACATGTAAAAAGGGAAGTGTGTGTGTGTGTGTCTGTGTGTGTGTGTGTGTGTGTGTGAGAGAGAGAGAGAGAGAGAGAGAGAGAGAGAGAGGAAAGGGTAAAACAGAACAAATGTCAAAGCAAGTGCCAGAGTTGGAAAGGTACAGATGTGGAGGAAGGGGAAGAGCCGGGAATCTGTAAACTATACAGAGAACCATCAGTTATTCTGCCATGTTTGTCTATTGAAAGCATACATTCTCACTCTCCCTGTCTTTCCGTCTCCTTCCCTCTCTGCTGAACTCTGTCTCACCTTTTGCATGTATCCTGCTTTCTTCTAGCATGGGTGCCATAAGACCTCCAGGTCCCAGTGAGCCAACCCCAGCGTAGACCAGTGGCATGGGCTGTACCACCACTGGGACTCTACGAGGGTGCAGGTGGATGGGGCTGGGGCATGGAGGTATGACGTGGGGCAAG
This sequence comes from Neosilurus mollespiculum, assembly GCA_030014195.1. Taxonomy (NCBI): domain Eukaryota; kingdom Metazoa; phylum Chordata; class Actinopteri; order Siluriformes; family Plotosidae; genus Neosilurus; species Neosilurus mollespiculum. The sequence goes on from JAQMYF010000009.1 coordinate 7,191,983, forward strand.
CGCAGAAACTGCTGCCCCCCGTGAGCAATACAGGGCGAAGATGTCACCCTCGACGGAGACATCTTTAATCGTGGCACTGAAGTTATGACGGATGGGGGTGAGGTTGAGGGCACTGATAATGGGGGTGATGATGGTGATGATGATGATGATGATGATGATGATGAAGAAGGAGATTTCGTTGATGAAACTGGAGGGGAGCGTGGCGAGAAACGCAGCAATGATGAGGAGGGGGATGATGATAATGATGAGGATGAGGATGATGACGATGAAGGTGAAGAGCGGGACCTGTTGGTGGACAGGTCGACAGGCTCAGTCTGCATCTGGAATAGATCTGATGGAAATTGTTTTTCGGGGGAATGCGTCCGGAATCTTCTTTCCATCACCAACACACCCATGTCTGTATAGCTACAGATCTCGGGAGACTGTTAAGGGAAGGAATACAGGTATATTAAATATGACTTTGCTGCTTGTAGAGTGAACTGAAATAAAGACATAAAAGTATTAAATAATTTACCCTTGTATTGTTTAAAAATCACTCGAGCAATCCCTATTTAAGTTAGGCTGGAAACATAATTGCATTGTAACAGTGCATTTGTATAACCCACCAGCAGCATTGTCAGTGTAACTGTTCACATGCTTGCCGATGCACTCTGTGTATTACTGGAGGATTCCAATAAAGGGCAGACTTTCCATAATTTTTTGTTCTGCTGCATGTGCATAGCATGGCACAGTGGTGTAGTGGTTAGCATGTCCACCTCACAGCAAGAAGTTCCTGTGTTTGAGTCCTGGCTCAGTGATGTGTCTAGTTTACATGTTCTCCCCATGCTTGTGGTTGTTTCCTCTGGGTCCTCCAGTTTCCTCCCACAGTCCAAAGACATGCACATTAGGTTAAGTGGCTATTCCAAATTGCCCTAGGTGTGGATGTAAGTGTGAATAGTTGTGTGTGTTTTGACCTGCAATGGTCAGGGGTCAGGGTGTACCTTGGGTTTGCCCATTGTTGGCTGAGATAGGCTCCAGTCTCCCCATGAGCCTAATATTAGGATTAAGCGGTTTGGAAAATAAGTGAGTGATGAGTGCATGTGCCTACTGACAATGGCACGTCACTTCCAGATCCTCACTCACTCACTCACTCACTCATTTGCCAAACCACTTAATCCTATTAGGGTCGAGGGAGACTGAAACTTATCTAAGCTGACAGTGGGTGAAGGGTACACACTGAACAGCTCGCCAGACCATTGCAAGGCAACACACATATCCATTCAAACTCACACCTAGGGGCACTTCGGAGCAGCCAATTAGACTAATGTGCATATTTTGGACTGCGGGAGGAAACCAGAGTACCTGGTGGAAACCCACGCAAGCACTGTCAGGTGGACATGCTAACCACTGTACCACCCACATCCTGCTCCTGCTCCTATCATTCACGTGTGTATTGCTTGTTGCCAAAATGTCATGTTAATTTTTGAGGACATGCACAACTGATGCACCAAACGGACACAAGACACATAGGCAGCCTCTTGCGCATGTAAAAGCATAGTTAAAAGCATATGTAATTCCAATCGTAGCTAGCCAATTTTCCCTGCAAACTTTAGCTAGCTATGTTATATTGCTAACTTCGTCTTTCAGAAAGATTAGACGAGCAGTTTAGCAAGTAATGCAACTTAAAGAAGTAAAGTAAGGCTCTTAAAGAAGTTATTTGAAAGGTTTGGAGCTTTCTGCATCCGGTAAAAGAAAAAAAAAACATAATGGAAAAAACCCCATGTTCCATTACCCCAAAACTACATGCCTTTTGTTGCCTTATAAGAAGCAGAGCTAAAATTAAGGGGCAGGGCAAATTTTTGGCCCAGGAAAAACAACAATAAAAGAAGTATATAAGGAAAGTGAGTGGATCTATTACATGACAAACTTGCAAATAACTTTAGTTACAAAGTGTAATTTAAATTACACAAGTCTCACAAATCTAAATGTCCTTTAAAAATTACAGATGGCAGCTTTATTCTCCAAACATGTGCATCAGACTTATTTTTTAAAACTAACACATCCACATTACAGACAGTGTCAAACAAAATGTGCCCTAATTTTCCGCTGTGTTTCCTGCGGTCGGCTGGCTTGGAGGTTTCTCAACTGAAATGAAACTTGTTTTGAAACCTCAACTCTCTCTCTCTCTCTCTCTCTCTCTGTCTTGCAGGCGACTCTTGTCTAATTTTCTCATCTTCACCGTTCCTATTCTCCTCCTACACAGCCTGTTTCCAACCCCTTATTCGGAAGGGAAAATGAAGAAGGGGGATCCTCGTGCTTATTACCGCTCATTTTCCGAACTCAAAGAGCTACTGGACATCATGGGGATGGGGGGTTGTGGGGGGGGGAGTTTCCAAGAAAATAAAAAAAGATGTTTTGACACTGAGCCTGATTAAATATCATACGCATGCTTCAACCGTCCGAGCCACTATTTCGCACTTCAAATGCGGGACTTTGTAACCCACGCACACAACAAAGATCACAACAGAGGCGAGGGGAGTGTTCTGTAAGATCAGTCTCTGCAGTGTGTTCTGTGATCTGCAAACATCCACCAACAAAATAACTAAAACCAATATGTTTGTTTGTTTTTAGCTCAGATAGCTAAAGATAAGGAATTCAGTGTCATGTGCTAATAAAAAAGATATGATAAAGATCTTTTTTAAGGTGGCTTATTCTGATTATGTGTTTGTGTTAATATTCGTGCATGCTAAAAATGCCAGCTAATATAATTTTTGAACAAAATAGATTGTTGCGATGGCCTGCAGTTAAATATATCACTGAATGGGTCTCCTAAGTGGTTGTCCATAGGAGCTAATTGACCGAGCTCTCATGGATGGCATACGCTCATCTCACTGTCACTCACAGCAATCAACAGCCAATCATGGGCATCTATGAGCTCATTCTTACATCGCAAATAAGCATGTGGGATGTGCTTGATTGTGCCGCCCCCTGGTTGGTGGTGGTTGTACAATAATCAATAGTTGATGGGAGGGAATTGAATACAACTAAATTAGGGGATATCACAGAAGGTATTGGTCTGATATATTAGTCAGGTACTGAAATGTCACTGTAGCAAATTTAAGCTAGTTCATTAGCAGTTCATCTATTTAGTTAGGTAAGCTAGCTAGCTAGCAAAATTACCTACAGTTCTGATTAACAAAATCATGCTTGCTGTATTATTTTTTTTTTTGTTGTTTAATCTTACACAAAATATGTTTAATAGCAGTTTGATATCTAGCTAAAGAGATAGATAGGTAGTTAGGCAAACTGGCTAGCATTACTTTTTATTTTCCTATTACTGACTAATAAATATCAGGATTGTTGTTAACATTATATGTTCAAAGGCTTCTGACAAATACAGTAAATTGCCATAAAATGACTCAGATACTGAAAATTCACTTTCTAGTTTTATTTAGTTTACTAACAGCTAGCTAGCTGTCTAGATAAATAGTCAGATAGCTAAAAAGCAAGGTAGGTAGCAATGTTTCTAGAAAATGGGCTTTTTAAATTTAAGTAAAGAATAAAGTCATGTTTGTTGTGTTTGAGGGTACTTTATATTTTCACAGGTTTGGCTGTTGTGGAAAATACTAAAAGAAATTGAGCCAAATATGGACCTGACCTTGTCAAATGCAAGCTAGTTTACTTGCAGTTTACTAGCTGCTTGCCAGCAGAGGTGGCTGCTGGGTAAGAAAGCAAGCTAGCAAATGTCTAATGTAATTTTATATTTTCTATGGTTTGGATGTTATTATAAATTGATAAGAAAATATGTAACAAATAAATACTCAGATATGGAAGATCCCACAGTAACAAATGTATGCTTGTTTATTGTCCACTGACCTAGAGAAGTGTTTAGCCAAGCTAGGTTAGCAAGTTCAATAGCTGGCTAGCAAACATACTGATGGTCACTGAATAACAAAATATCTGTTGTGGTATTGTAGTATGGCTGCTGCTAAATAAATTATTAAAAAACTGGCAATTAAAACGAAACAGATTCTGAAATGAAACTGAAAAACTAGTAAAGAGGTGGCTGGCTAGATAATCTAGTTAATTGATAACAAAATCATATTTGCGTTGTAATTAAGTAACAGAATCATGCTTGCTATGCTAATGTTTTTATATATATATATATATATATATATTAGCTAGCTAGCGATCTGACAGGAAGGCAGGTGTGTGTTCAACATTCTTGGCATTTTCTTTTTCCTTTTTTTTTTGTTAATATATGAAATATAATTACAGCTGCTTTTTTGTGGCCATTAAAAAACTTAAATGGAATAAAACAAGTTATAATGTTTATTGGTTCATTAAATAATGACAACTTTATGGTACATGGTAGCAGTTCAAGTAGTTTGTTGTGTACATCAGAAAATGCATTATCTCTATCCGATATAATGATAAGCATGGTGTTCCATTACAAATCAAAGAGAAAACCATCTGATTCTTATCCAGCTTTAAGTAAAAACTGCTAGCTGACTAATGTTTACACAGTGACGTCACGGCGTAACATTTCACTAAGCGTGAAACACTTACCCTCCGCTGCATCTGCATGGGTTCTGCTCTGACTCGTAGGACAGGCATCCCGTCCAGCATCAACATACTAATCAGAACACACATGGGGACACAAGACAGAAAAGAGACACATTAGTTCTTCTGTTCAATGCAAATAATAATACGGTATGACTATGGGAAAACCAGAAAGGACTATTGCCAAGGCACATAAACAAACCTAATACAAACAAGAATGAGTGGGTAAAAGAGAGATAAATTGAAAGAGAGATCCAGAACAAGTGTTTAGTCTAATAGCATGTGACAAGCCAGACCCGGCAGGGCTGGTAAGGTGTAATGAACCGTTTGAGGCATGTTATGAATCCTTCGGACAGTCAAAGAGCTCAGAAAATCGCTAGTGCTTGATAGTTATTCAGATATTTAAGCTCTCCACCGAACATGAATTTGCTTGTCAATGTATTAACCACTTGCCCGGTATGTTGTGTGTCTCATCGGGATTTTATCCACAATGTAGATGAAAGATATCTGTATACTGTATATGTGTGTATGTGTTTTGGCACAGACACCTTGGAAATGCCATTAGGTTCAGCTATACACCTCTTAAATCAGGGGTTTCTTCTTTTTTATTATTTTGTAGCCAGGAACCTCTTCCAGTGTTAATAAAACACCTCAGAGCTTCTTACGATCGCAACATATTATTTTAATAAAATGACTCTAATGCTACTTTTAATATATTATGTAAATAAGGCTACATTATATTAATTTAATGATGGGCTTTATTGTTTTTTGTATTCCTAAACTTTCCACCCACAGAACCTAAATTAATTCCACTGTGGTAAAATGTACACAGCTAATTATTCAGTCAGGTTTATGGCTATAATAACTGAAGAATGACTGTAAGAGTTTTTGACACTAGCATAATAAAATTTGTACCATTGTAGAAAAGGAAATCCTCTATTAAAAGGTTTAGTATAAAAGCTTTAGAGTTCCATCTTAAAGAATTGTATTTATTTATCATTATTGAAAGTAGTGCAAAATTTATCTTTATTTATATCCAAATATCTATCTATCCTTTGGACAGCGTCGGCTGAGATGGGCTCCAGCCTCCCTGCAACCCTGGTGGGATTAAGTGGTTCGGCAAATGAATATCTATACATATACATTTATGCATCACAAATGTCATGTGTATGCCATTTGTTTGAAACTCATTCAAAGTTTTAGTATATACCACACAGAAAAAAAAAAAAAAACCCAAGATTTGTATGTGTTATTTCATTTTTAATTATTGTCCAAACCACTTTATCCTTTATTATGGTTGTGGTGAGGCTGGAGCACATCAAATTGCAGGGCCAACACATGCACAAATAATCACAATCACACTCACACATTGGGGCAGTCAAGAATAACCAACAAGCTTAACGTTTGTGTGTTTGGTCTTTCGCAGGAAACCTGATCACCCAGAGGAAACCCATGCAAGCATGTGAAAAACATGCAAACTCCACACAGAAACGCCCTCGTTGAGCCTGGGACTTGAGCCATGGACCTTCTTGCTGTGAGGCCACTACTACTAACTACTACACCATCGTGCCTCTCTTCTACATGTGAAAGCATGACTAGTCATCGGCTCCTTTATGGTGTCTTTTTCAGACTTTTAGTACTCACTTCACGGAGACATAAAAAAGGATGCTCCGTTTTGGCATCTTTTTAAACTCATCTTATTTTTGCCATGGGATTTTGTTGTCTGCCACTTTAATTAAAGCATTATCCCTAGCTTTTGAGGTGGATAATAGGCAATTATTGAATGAGACACAGTATGGTATAGAGAATTACACTGTTCGAGGAGGTCTGGAAAACAATTGTCCATTTTATACAAAATTATTTATTCAGAATTCTTTTTCAACTTAACAAAATGTCAATGTTGGATAAGTCAGCTCATAATAAGTAATACAAAGAATTATTTGCTGGCTTTCCACCAATCAGAAATGAAAAAACATTTTGACCGAATAATATGAAGATTCCTCAAGATAGGAAACCAATCAGATCATGTAGAGTGTATATACTAAACTCACTAAACTAACTGTATAGTATATATTGAACTCACGTTAAGTCAGGTAAGGGAAGTCTGTTGGGCTTTTTGCACCCAAGTCTAGTGGCTCATTACAGCCAGAGCTCATGCCTGTTTCTTTAGCGTGAAGTGACTAGGAGTTCAACTGCTCATGGATGGAACGCTACTCCATTGCAGGTTACCTTCCCAGTATTTTAACTGGTACCCTTTTATACTGCTGGGTGGACAGAGGCACACTTGTGGTTAAGAACTTGCCCAGGGGTCTTTGCACAGTGGGGGTGGGGGGGTCTAAAGGGTATTCGTGCCCACAACCTCTCGTTCATGAGCTCAGCACTCTCCACTGGCCCTAATAAAATTTACATTAAGCCTACCACCTGTACACATGTACATTAATGCAATTGTCTAATCCGCCATTCACGTAGTAGCAGTGTAGTAAAAAACTTGCTGATACAGGACTGATGATCATGTCAAACATTAGAATGGAGAATAAAAATCTGATTTCAGTCACACTAATTAGATCATGGTTGTTGGTCCCAGATGACTTGGTTTGAGTATTTCAGAAATAGCAGTCTCTTAAGTTTATGCTAAATGGTAAAACCAGAAAACCATTCAGTGAGTAAATGGCTTTTCTCCAGGTTCTAAGAGAGATTGGAGGAAAACAGCCAGAATGGGTTGACCTGATGAGAAGGCTACAGTATCTCAAAACATGTTAAACCAATGGTTGGATGGTCTACAGGAGCAGAAGACAACACTGGGTTCCACAACTGTCAGCCAAGAGCCGAAATCTGAGACTACAGTGGGTACAAGCCCACAGTTAAAGATCTATTTGTTGTGCAGCTTGGATTAAATAAATCGACTGTGTGCTGGTCATTGTTGCCTCGTTATGAATGTTAAAATGCGGCAGCAATGTAAAAGGAGCTGCTCCTCGTATAAACACTGGCGGCACAAGCGTCGGCAGTGGTGAGGGGTTAACAGGTCAGCCATAGTTTTACAGCTCAGCATTTACGGTAGCATGCTGATAAATGGCTGTGGTTGATTGCATCCAATGCTCTGGTGCGCTCGCTGATTCAGGAGAGACCCAGGGCAGAAACATGCTGACTGCTTTGGCCTGTGCTGACCTGGATTTTGTTGTGTGTGAGCAATGAAGCAGACAGGATGTTAAAGGAAATGGGTGGGGTCTTGGATGGCTGTGCAACAATTATAATTCCTTCACCAAAGCTCCTAAAAGCAAGTGTGTCTGTACGTGTGTGTATTTAGCGAATACCTAAACCCACTTTAATAGCACCATAATCCTTCATGATACATATGGTGTAGATATTCACCAGAGGAATTCCAGTGTAAGGTAGCTCACTGTACTTTGGCCAGCCATCAGCATCATAGAAGGTGACTGTGAGAGCTGTGTGTTACACAGCTGTGCCTCTGCAACACCTCATACAACCTAGATGAGGCTTGAACGCACCCCTGAGCATCAATAAATCGCCACTCTGAGGGGTTGTTGCTATGTCCAAGCACTGAAAGGGTTCAGGAAGCGGGCTCTTAATATTAGTCACAGGATCAGCACGCGGACAGTGACACTGTAATGGTTACAAATGGCTAACCAGGTTTGCGTTAATGGGAAGGGATGGGATCAATGAAAGGCTGAAGTTGAAATCTGGATTGGAATCGAATTGCTTATGTGGGAAGGAGTGATTTTCTTTGGCACCCGTTTTTGATGATGGAGAAGCTTTGGTGAAAGAACAGCCAGCCAAAATCAACCTCATTC
>JAQMYF010000009.1:7205333-7207833 GCA_030014195.1 Neosilurus mollespiculum
GAGAAATCAAGCATCGTATGTTGTGTTTCAAATCTAAGCCAAGACCAGTTCATAGTTTCTGTGTGGTGTGTCATATCAAGAAGAGCTGGAATCCGAGTTCAAGGACAGTTACACAACATCAGTGCCACAGCTGCAACCCACTCAAAGAAAACTGTGTTCCCTATAAATTTTAGCGTTCCTTCCTGTTATAATAAAGATTTCCTATTCCCGCTCCTGGGAATCCTTGGTGCAGCAGACATTCATGCTTTCAAGATGTCGCACGAGACAGGATTGATAATTAGCCAATCAGTTAAATCAGTGAACAGTTCTGCAGAGCACAAGGTCCATGTTGGTGTCTGTATTCCAGGCAAGTTGACATACTTGGTCAACCCCCTCGTCATGCCTGTGTTTGCACTCGTCCCATGTTCCCTGACCTTTGGCTTCTTCCTTCAATGTACACGTGCAACCCAACTACGACAACAATCCCGCCAGAGGTGGACCTGCAAGGAACACTAGGCCAGCTCAGGGTCAGGAGAAGTCCAAGACACAGTGAATGTTTGCTTACGTTCCAGCTGTTTCAGATGTGTAAGGCTGTTAAAGAAGAGCAGGCCAAGCAAGTTTGAGCCTCTAGAGCCCCTGTTACCAGAGGTTATAACTCAGAGCTCCAGACAGGACAGTACAGCTATACATTAATAGGCATAAAGGGGAAATTTTACAACTGGGGGTGTTATGAAGCTCAGAGTTAATGGGGCTTTTCATATAATACATACCAGAAAATACAACTTATGCACATGGTTCAATAATGTTATCATTATTAGCTAAGTTGGCTAACATTAAATAGCTATTTTGGCTTATGTTTCAGACATTGTCCCTCTTGCCATGCTTGTGTTTGCACTTTATATACTTTAGTACTCTAGTGCCACACGACCCGGCCAAAAAAAAAGTTGCTCACACAAATATGTTGTAATTCCGCCTTAAGCCTTGCTTACAGCACATAATTGTCATGAAAATGTTTCAACAAACTAAAGCAACATAACATTTATTTCCATCCAGTGTTGGATTCATTTCTCGCCGATGTGTCGATTTGTTGGGGGGATATTTGAACCAAACCATAAAATCTTCTCCAGCACATCCTGAAAACTTTCAATAGGGTTAAGGTCAGGACTCAGGGGTGCAAATACATGCTCATTATGTGAAAATGATTCCTCATGCCTCTTGAACCACTCTTTCATTATTTAAAAACCCATTTTATATCCATACCATCAGGGAAGAAAAAGTCCATTGATGTGATAAGCTGCTCATTCAGTACATTCAGGTCATCAGTTGACTTCATTTTATTGCCACATTAATGTTGCTGAGCCTCGACCTGACCAACTGGAGCAACAATGCTATGGTAAATACATGCTGTAATCAATGTAAATGAACTCCATGAAAATATTAAGGTGTGCGGCTTATTTATTTATTTTTTTGCCCGGGCAGTGTATATTCCAGTGTTAGTTAACATTATCTAGCCATCTTGCTTTGATATATATAATTTGACGAAGTTAAGCTCAGTTAAGCAAAGAAAAGCAACTTAGGTGTCCTGGTGTGATATCATTCATTTAAAGGAGCAGCTTGTAATATAATATATATAATATAATGCCCTCTGCTGCCTATAAAGTGAATCGCACTAAACAAACAAACAAACTGTCAAAAACATCATTAATGTCTGGAAAATTTACCCTTTCCCTTAAGCCCAACCCCACTTCCTGTGTCATATCCTACATCTTATAAGTTTCTCAGAAAATGTGACAGCTGTTTTCCACCCATAGGCAAGGCTCTTTTCTGGCCCAGAAAAGTGTAAACTCTCCCCAAGGCTTTTGGCAACTTATTTTCAACAGTTTTTTCCCCCTACTCGTAGACTTGATTCTGTCAGACATGTTTGTCAAAGTGTTTCCAGTTATGTACTAGCTGGAAGTAGAGTAACTTTCTGGGCCAGAAAAAAAAAAAAAAATAGAAACACAAGCTTATGGTAAAACTAATGGCAAAAATAGCCAAATCTGTTGAAATGCAATACTGTAAATCCAAGGTTTTTTTTTAAAGATATCTGTGGAATTATATGGTTGTATAGATCTAGAAAAAATTGGAAATTTCACAAAAGGACCCTTTAAGCTTGAGTATCCAACAATAAAAGTGTTATTTCCACCACTCTACCATAAAACTACTACTAACTCCGCTGAATGGAGAGACCAGTCTTCATCATGCTGCAGATACTGTTGTTCTAAAGAGACGTTCTTGGTATTTGGACTGGATCCAACATAACTATCACCCAGCGAGTGAAAGGAAGAGCAGCTCAGTGGGGGGTTCACACAGAGTGCATAAAATGTATACAGTCCATGTGCTTGATATGTGCATGTAGAGCATTAAAACCTAAAATTAAAATTATGACTACTATATTTTAATTACTATACATATAAGTGGGGTTGTACCAATTCATATGTCATATATGAATACAAATTAATAAATTAAATACAGTGATTTG
>JAQMYF010000009.1:7212833-7217236 GCA_030014195.1 Neosilurus mollespiculum
AAGAAGCTAGCTAATAGTAAGATATCTTACTATTTACATATTTAGCATTATGTGCTTAAATAGCTAATTAACAAGCTTACAATATCTGCCAATGAACTAGCTAACATATTGCTTTTCCAACTAACTCGCTAATGTTATATGCAATTATTAACTAACAGTATTCGTTAGCTAACACTGTTTAACCAGTTAGATAAGATTTCCTGTCTAATTACATAACTAAAACTAACATAGCTTCTATTAGCTATCTGCTTAGCTAACATCTATTAGCTAAGCTGCTAGCATGATATCTGTTTAAATATCAAGCAAACATTGTTCTAATTATCTAGCTAACATGATATCTGCCTTGCAAGCTTACAATCTATCTAACCTATTGTCTTTCTTGCTAGCTTGCTTAGGCCTTTTCCCCCCAAAAGCTTGAAAACATCAGTTCTGTTTGGTACAGAAACTAAAAAGTCTGGTACACGACTGTAATTAATTTGTTATTCATATTTTATTTATTTTTTGAGTACACAGGAGCATTTTGCTTGGCAAGTTAATGAATTTATGATTTATTTCCTTCTGGATAATAATGAGGAAAACCCCTGAGGCAGGTATCTTGACATGAAAATTTAATACTAGTACCTAGAAGTAAGAGCAGCAAATCGCCTTTTTGATTAGCGCTAAATGGCTTATTTTCCTAGCATTCTCCTGTGATTGTGTAAAATCCAGAGCTATACACTAAAGCTTTATCTATTAGCCATGATTTTTTGTTCATATAAGCTTAAGCTCCATTTACAGTCAAACATTTTGGGTTAAAAAAAAAAAAAAAAAAAAAAAAAAGCTGGAAGTAAAAGAACGGCTTGGATTGACTGCAACTGTAGTTAGGTTGCTAGTAGAGCTAGTGAAGTGTGATGCTAATGTAAAGCCTGGGGCTAGTGTATGCCTGACTGCTTTAACACCTGCCCTCAACTCTCAGACATGGCACTAATGAAGGGAAAAACATGATGTGTGTGTGTGTGTGTGTGTGTGTGTGTGTGTGTGTGTGTGTGTGAAAATGAAAACCTGAGGCTGTTCTGAAGGTATAGCAATGTCAAGCGCTAGTGGTGATTGTAGTCACTCGTTGATCTGATCCCAATTAGAAGTCTTCCAGTCCTTTTTATAAATGTGTGTGTGTGTGTGTGTGTTTAAAGTATGTGTAAATGTAATAATATGTACAAACTCACCAAACACACACACACACACACACACACACACACAGACACACACACACACGACACGATTTCTGCAAACTTTTGCTAATACATTTTATACTAATTTGAATATATTTTTTAAGCTTCTTGACTAAATGATATGATATCACATGATGCACGCAATGAACCAAATATGTTTCTTAAAGGTATTAGTATAGCATTTTTATTTAAATATGTGCTTATCTGAGTAGTTTATAGTGGATATAACTGTTCAGACCACCATAGGCATGCAACATGACTTCGACTGTTGTCCTGTGTCCATTCCCCCTATCTGACTTGATGTTGATTGGCTGTTATGTATAGCTCACGCAAAACCAGAACTAAAACCCAAAAAATAGAGGCTCCTACAGCACCACTCAGAGCCATACAAAAACGAAACTGAACCCTCCAAAAAAGAGGTTCATACACCACCCCTCAGGCTTGCACAGAATAATAAAAAACACAGTATGATTCAGGTAGGCAGACAAAATTTTATCAAGCAAAACAACACCAAACATCAATGGCTAAACACGGAACATAATCTCGTTAAACGGATAATTAAATAAACAATACAGGTGATACAAATAAACGTGGAAATGACACCACCTTATAACACCAGCAGCAGACACCTATCAACAGAGATATCTATTGGGAGCTCCGCCTTTAGGCAATGCCTAAATCTTTATATTTGTATTTATTTATGCAGTTTATAAATGACACGATGCCATACCCTGTGCAGTGAGCATATTTAAGTTTGGAACTCCCTTGGTTATTCCTGACAGTTTCCACTATTCAAATACCTCGGGTGTACTAAGCCGAATTTTGGTGAAGAACTATCCAGAGTTGCGAGTGGTGAATCAGTTTTTATATCCAACCGAACCATTAAATAGTGCGTGTTCTTTTGACTTCCTGTGTACAAGTGGAGACATTTCGCAATAAAGAAGACAATTTAGGATGAAAATGAAATCAGCTAATATTTAATACTAAGCTAGTTTACTGATTTATAAACACAGTGATCCCGATAAACAATATGGTGAATAGATCATCATTTAGAAATTGTTTTCTCTGTAAAAGGGTTTAAAATAGTTAAAAGTATAAACCCAAATACAAGTTTTAGAGAAATTTGACCACACACACACACACACACACACACACACACACACACACAGCAGATATCTCAAAAGAGATTCATCTTTATTCTCAGATCTGGAGTTGTAGTAAATTATTCGTAACCACAGTCTGCTATTAGGAGGCTGTTGAACCACAACACCTGTTGGAAGTGGGCTGGAGTCCCCCCCCCCCCTTCCCTCCCTGTCCGTCTTGCTCTCTCAATCTGTATCTATCTGTAGTGTGGAGGACAGACCTGCTGCCACGGCAACCCCATAATCACGCTCCTGAACACCTTCCAACCTCCCCCATGCCACATTTCTCTCTTTCTCTTGCTCCCTTTATCCCTCTCCCACTAATGACAGAGACAAGCGTGAGGAGTATGATGCTCCACATTCGATCTATACCAGAAAGACTCCACATTATTCAGAAAATATTGTGAGTCTAATAATACAAATAAGGATTGCTGTTTGTCTTTAGGTGCCAAATTCTTATAAGCAGTCCTTCTCAGAGATGTCAGAAGACCTGGGTACACTATACAAATTGCCAAATACTGTATGTTTAGGATTGGGTTAAGTTGTTGTTAGATCTCCAGTTTTTCCACTGCTTTCGCCACAGTTTTCTGTTTTCTGAAGAAATGTATACATAAGTGGTGGATGTGGTTGCTGGTCGACCTTCGTTGATTTTCCACTTTTTTTCTGTGGCACGACGGAGGTCCTGCTCATGTATCATGTCTTCCTTTTAGACCAATTTCTTCCAGGTGCTTCTGTTTGAGGCAACGTCTTCCAAGGTATTGAGACTGAGATTGAATTTCCTCAGGCTATTTTTGATGGTTTCAGCCTTATATTCCAACAGCCCACTGGTCTGAAATTTACAGCCCATTCGTCCAACAGCTCTAACTCTAACCCTTACGCAACTGAACTGAGCAAGGGGCCCAACTGATTTAAGAAAGGTGCCTATCTTATATGAGTAGGGCTGTCGGATCAATGGGCTGTCGCCAGATAGAGCCATCCCCATTTTTATGTTGTCACTGATGTTTTTGTATGCCTGGACAACACCATCCCTCCTTTAAACTGGAATAACCTAATAAAACTCACACAAGCATGGGGAGAACATGCAAAACAAAGAAAGGGTCCAGTTGGCTACCACTTTCAAACCCAAAACCTTCTTCCTGTGAAGCGACGGTGATTTCCCAAGGAGTTGTCTGACCAAAAAACCCTTCTTCCGAATCCTTCGAGTAAATGTGATTCGGTCATAGCACTATTACATTTCCCAGCATCCACCTTTATTGGTATAAATGAATCGTTAGAACTTGGGCGAATCAATAGGCACATAGACTCAACGTGAATGGATCAATACATGTTCTGTGCCTAGTTTATGGGGGGATGTTAAAGAAGAAAAGAGATGATACGCAGACTATTAAGACATGGAAACTGAGCGATTCAGACAAATTGTTTAAAAACTGCAGACATTATTTGGACCCGATTGTTTTTTGGAATTCTCAGATAGCGCATTTTTCCTCTGTTGCGCTACTCCCCTGGCCTCGAATAAGATGTATTTCTGCCAAACTGCTCTTGGAGATCAACTCACACACACACACACACACACACACACACACACACACAGACAGGCAGAGAGAGAGAGAGAGAGAGAGAGAGAGAGAGTCTGTAGGGGGTCAGGGAGTGTATATGAATGGATGTGTGTATATAAAAGACAGCATTTCCTCATTTGCAGTGTTCCCACAGCTTTCTTTCTTTCTTTCTTATGTATTTATTTGCTGTTGTGCTTCACAATCAATAACGCCGCGATTTTGCTGACACACTCTGTGAGCGCGCATATGTGTGTACTTGATTATGGGTTTTGAAATTGAACGTTTGTTAGTTGAGAAATTCCTCCCCTAACCAAGTCAGCCATTGATGAAGGATTTCCAGCATCCTCTGTTAATTCGCTCCAGAAACCCAAGTGGCCAGACATCATTTATTGGAAATGCTTCCCACCCTGAATCCCCATCAGATTTTTATTTGACTTTTGCCGTGGGGGGTGTGTATGTGTGTGTGTGTGTGTGTGTGTGTGTGTGTGTGTGTGGGC
>JAQMYF010000009.1:7257727-7284869 GCA_030014195.1 Neosilurus mollespiculum
GGGGGGCCCCCCCCCCCCCCCCCCCCCCCTGTAAAATCCTAAGCTATAAATAAAGCTGCCTTGCATGAGGGTATTTAGCATTTGTCTGCTCAATGAGTGGATCTTTCTGGATGAACCGAGACAGAGGGCATGAGAACACAAGGGCCTTTTCATACAAGGCTCAAAAACAGAATGAGGAAGGGAGGGAGGGGTACTCAGTGTGGTGGTAGAGGGGTAGAGATGGGACAAATTTGTTTGAAAACAGAAGGTGATTGTAACAGAATGCAGGATAGAGATCAGATGGTACTGCTGGGTAAGTTTTGTTGTTCATTTTGTTCATCTGCTATAAATAGCATGGCAGTAGAAGGAGTTTCACTTAATATGTACACAATAAATAAAAATTTTGTCTGGGACAGTGAATTGAAATTCACGTTTGCTAAAAGCCATACGGCATAAATGGTTAAATTTGTCTTATCAATGTAATGATTCTAATAAACACGCACTTGTGCCCACACATAACGTGACATGTTTGAGCTGATTGACTAGATTTTCGGGAACTTGTACATCAATCGTTTAACTGTCTGTGTAGTTCATGTAGAATTCTGGTGTGTATTTTATACATGAAGGAGATAACACTGTGTGGGTTGCTGAATGATTCTAGAGACGAAACATTCAGGGGAGAGTTTTAATTAGCGACATCCGCTGAGCATGAGGTGCATAATTGTTTTTAGTATATACTACACGGCAACATAAATACACACTAAAACAAGATTTGACCATAGCAGGGCAACATTTGCACCTAGGTGCAATTTGGGACAGTCAGTTAGCCTAATGTGCAATGGACTGGTGAGCTGTTCAGGGTGAACCCCGCCTTTGCTGTGTAGGCTTAAGCAGTTCGGCAAATGAGTGTGTGAGAACAATTTTCATCAGGTTCACAGATGTCACAGAAAAGCAACTATTCAGTGACGTCCAGTTTGCTTTCAGTGAATAATTATGTATGCTAAAAAGGATTCATAGTTCGTTCTCTCTTTCTCTCTCATATTTGTTAGGTTCTGATCACAATATACTGGTTGGGAAGGAAGGCCCAAGCCGACCCAACCTACAACGGACCACAGCTTAACTTTAAAGCTTTTGAAGGGCTGCTGGGTGTCACCTTGTCTAAAGTGAGTAAGAACTGGGGACAGAGGTCACCAGTAACTGCAGGAATGAAAGTTTTCCTTCACTTCACCCTGTGCAAGTTTCACTTATCTAGTGGGATGTATAAATAACATTAAAAATAAAGCACATTATTACAGGTAGAAGACTAAATAAAATATACAGTACATCCAAGTCTGGTTCTTTTCCCCCACTGCTAACATGATTTTAATGCATTTGTCTGATACTGTAAAATAATCCTGGTTTTATTTATACACACACACACCACCCTTCTTGCACTGCTCTGCTTTTCTCATGCTGCAGGTTCTAGAATCCAGTGTGAGGGACAGCGGTTTTGCCGAGACCTGGTACCCTGACAAGGAGGTGCCGAGCTACAGAAGGGAGGATTCAGTGGAGAGCCTGGACTCTGTGGAGTCGCACCCTCAGAGTGTGACCTCAGATTGTACGTTAATATCAGGTGGTAAAGGCTGAAGTATGAAGGAGGATTTTATACAGTTGGCCAGGTTGAAACGGAATGCTACTTATGCAGAGTTTCAATAAAATATATCATATCATGCCAACACCAATATTAAAATATTGCAGTATCAGTACGATGACATGATAGACCACTGTGCCAAACCTTCATAAGCTGTTGCATTCCTTTTGTAATGTGTTGTGTTTGTCATAAGCATGATAATGAAAGTTGCGTACGCAAGTGTGACATTCTGGACTTCTTTGCTAAGCTAAAACAGGCGTTGTGTGTTCAGCCTGGACGTCCTCCATGGCGTGGTCGACTGTAATCATTTTACATATTCGTCACGCTGCGGATTTAGAGTCCCCAGTGACCTTTTCAGGTCTTTTTCCTGCTTTTCATCCTTTTGTTTTTCTCCATCAGGGATTGGGAGTGACACTGAGGCCGAGCACTGCTTTAGGATGACGGAGCCCAGTAGAGGTGGACAAAACATCCCGGCTGCACTGAGGAGGAAAAGATTTGAGCAGCATGAAGCCGGCATGGGTCGTGCCAGCCCTCTCCTCAGGTACTTCCTGTCTTTCTGTTGTGTTTTGGTTTAAATTTTCTAAGCGTGCCATAAAGAGTTGTGGATTGGAGTCAGACGGAGATTATTATTTTGTTTGGTCCTAACTTTGCATGTTGGATGCACCAATTTCCAGTTTAATTTTTTCAAGTCCTTTTAATATCCCTCGGATTCTGATTTCCTCACCGTCCCTTGGCTGTAGTGAAAATGGGAGGAGCTTAACTAGTCCCTGCCTTGACCTGCCTCCCGTTTCTGCTTTCCACCAATGGGCTCATGATTACCAGAGCGACTCTGAGTCTGACTCGGATCGACCCGATCCAGACCTCGTTCAAGACGACCTCGCCAGCCGTCGCTTTCGGACAATGACTTCAATCACTCCTGCAAACTTCGCTGTCCCTCAAAACCCTCGATGTATAAGGGCATTCCCTGCACAGACCCCCAGTCCAAGAAGGTCTTGGGTCACCATGTCTGATGCCTCTCACTCATTTACTGTTTCTACTGAAAGGTCAAACCAGAGGTCAGAATTTGGCGTGGCTTGACATCCTAACACTACTGTGGCTTGCTAACTCTTGTGCTCTGTTCATCAGGCACTGTTGCTGTGCAGTTTTATTTCTGGTGATTTGATTAACTCCTGATGTGGCGTAGCATCATGATGGAAGTTGTTTTGGTTGACTTTTTAAGTGCAGTGGAGTTTCATTAACCTACATGTCATGATTCATCTGTGCTGGCGGAGTTATTTGTTCTAATAACTAACATTTTCGTTTAATCACTGCTGAATTCGCTTTCAAGATTGCAAGATGAAGTCTTTCCCATGTGCATGTGGATATGTATTCTGTTCTTACTGCATTCTTAAACGGAATATTTGCATCTCAAATGAACAGCGGTACGTCCCCGCTACCCCGCAACAAAGACTGTAGAGACGACTCTGAAAAGGTCACTCTGGAAGACGAGCTGCTTCTGCGAGCTTGGAATGAAGAATCGAGCGAATCAGACGAGGCCCGAGGCGACGCTGACCCTGTTCAGGATGACCTGTATGCTCGCAAGGTGCTTCAGGCGACCCATCAGACCTCAATCAACACGGACACAGACAAGTTCCTGCCCAAGTACTGGACTCCTGAGGAGGAAGCTCATGTGGGGAGGATCAGAATGGGGTCTCAGCGCAAACCCTGGTACAAGAAGATGCAGGGCTTCAGGTTGGTCCAAATGGCAGGATGATGGCATGACCTTGCTCTCTGAGTGTGTTTCTTCTTTTTTTTTTTTTTAATTTTCTTTTGTCTTTACTCAAATTATCTACTACTCTTTGGGGTTTTGTTAAATAATTGACCCTCCTTCTTCCATTTTCCCCTTTTTCTCTTTCTGTCCTTGGATCTACTGGTTTAGTCGAAAGACTTCTGGTTCATCTGAGGAAGACTCTGACTTTGACGTCACTCCTTGGTTAGGAGCCCCTGCTCACACCTGCCCATCTGGATCCAAAAAAACATAACTGCTTTTTAAGCTCCTTCCTTCCCTATTGTCCTTTTCCCATCATGCCTTGCGCTTGGATTCCTTCTGTTTCAGCATGGTGTGATTTGCTATGGGTTAGCATCTCGGAAACTGAAATGGAACAAAACACTTTGGGTGAACGTGACTGACAACCGAATTTGGTGCCATAATCCAAGAGTATACTTAAGCCATATACCTACCAGCTAATGTTTGTTTAAAGCCAAAACTTTAGTGTTAAATCTACAGACTGCTCACTGATTTATGGGTAAAAACACAATTTGTGGGGTCATTTGTTCATTTATTTATTAATTGAGATTATTGGTAAGTTTTGGCTTCTGTTTAATCACCTGATAAACTGTTTCCATACTGATGGGTGTGGTCTTATCCAAGATGACTCCGCTCTCCATCCACAGGGCAAAAAGTCCTTACTCTGTTAAATTGATGTAAAATGTACGTTACGGCCTTCAGTGAAATCTCAGTCCAATTGAACACTTGATTAGACCGAATTCTGAGTGGCGTGTTGGTGACGTGAACCACCCTCTTTAAAGAATATCGGAATGTCTTGGAGATGCAGAGCTCCATCCACCCAGATGGTCCAGGGGTATTGGAGCACTTTTTGGTGGATTGTGGTACATCAACACTTGAGTTGAGGTGCTGGGTTTTGCCTATCTAGAACTTCTTACCTGGCTGAAGAGGGCACAGTATGAAGGCCAATGCTCCAGTGGTACACAGTGTGCACGTCATCCTTCACCAGAGATTATTCACTCTTCCTCAATAGGCCACTGTGTTTGTGTAGAAAGGATGCACTAATCTGGTGATTATATAACATGTTTCATGTAATTGGGTTTGGAATATTTCAGTTATTAGAGAAGAGCATCTAGAAGTTCTGCTAGCAGAGCTTCCGTATGCTAACCCTTATGGAAGATGTTGACTGGGGTGCAAGAGGAAAGACGTTTCTCTTTTACTCATTTTTGTTCTCTTTGTAAATTGCTCAGCGAGGATTTTTCCAGTGAGCTGGATGTCTTTGCCATGCCTGCTGCTTTCAAATTCCTCTGGACCTAAAACAAAACAAAACAAAAAAAAAAAATGCATGGGATGCAGAAACCTGGCTGTTCCAGTCTGGAGATCTGTTGTGGATAATAGAGACGACTGTACAGAGTGTCCCAGCTACAGTTTTTCCAGACTATATTGTACAATGTATGCTGCTAGCTTTTTGTCTTCATGCCCATGAGAACAAACTATTGTCTTCAGTTTACTAAAATGTTTTGTTGCACATGTAACGTGGTGTTTTGAATATCTGAGATGTATATATAAATTTTATTTTTTGTCCTTGTGGGATGAATGGACTTGGTGTGAAGTTCTTGCTGGTATTCGTACCCTCATGTGTGGAGCGAGGCACATGATGCTCTGTTCAGCATTTCACACTGATGTGGTGTTTAAAACTGTATTTATAGCTGCAGTATTTAATAAAAGGTTGTATGCTGAAGTTCAACTATCCTTGTTTTGCTCATTTCACATGTACTGGTTATTATTTGGTGTAAATTGAATGCCGTAATTTTCTGCACTGGTGGTTCATTTGTAAAGTAATTGTGCTGTGAATTGTATAAAAACAAGTGTCTGAGGGAGGTGGGCTTCATGTGCTTTAAAGTGTACTTGTATTACAGTTAAAAAAAATCTCCAGGAAGTGATGTAAAAGCCCTTTTAACCTCATGTTCGATCATGCTGACTTTAGATATTTATATCCCATTAAAGTATTGATAAGTGTATGGGCTGCACAATGGCATAGTGGTTGGAATGTCTGCCTCACGGTAAGAAGGTCCTGGGTCTGAGTCCCAGGCTGGAGTTTTTCTGTGTGGGGTCTGCATGTTTTCCATATGCTGGTGTCGGTTTCTCCGGATACTCCGGGTTTCCTCCCGCAGTCCAAAGACATGCAGATTAGGCTAATTGGATGTTCCAGATTGCCCCTGTATGTCGCTCTGCGATGGACCGGCAAGCTGTTCAGGGTGTACCCTTCCTTCTGTGTCATCTGAAATGGGCTCCAGCCTCCCTGCCACACAAGTAGGATTTGGCAAATGACACATTTCCAGTGTATTTCACATGCTGTCTCTATCCTGTCAGTCAAAGCAACACTAAGCAATCATGGGCCTCTGTGAGTTTGTATATGTGGAAGATGGTAGATAGCAATTTCTTTCAGGTGTGAAAAGGTTATGTTGGTTGACTTCTAAAGGAGAAAAATGAATGTTGGTGAGAGGAAAATAGGTTTTTAATATGGCTTCACTCTACTTAAAGCTTTTAAACGCTAGGAAAATATTTCATACAAAATAAAGTAAGTCGTGTAATTAAACTTGCACTCTTCCAAAATGGGGTTTTCCTTTTCTTAAAAGGGAAAAAGTGTTTTTGAATTTTTTATAGAATCCACACACGGTTTATATAGCTACATTTGCATCTAATTAAATAAGCTTTAAAGGCACTGCCTCATTTTAAAACCTCTTTTCAACTGATAAATTGGTTCGATTTGTCATTATCTTCATTTCCCAGAGTTCCCCGGGGAAGTCCCGTCTGTATCGGGTGAGTGTGTTCTGTTTGGTTGTTTGTGCTATGGCTTTGTGTGTGCGTGTTGAACAAAGCGCTCTAGTAGGATGTGTAATGTCTGCTTTTGCTCCCTGTCCTCACCTTCACACTGGACTGGATTAAAGTATTCAGTATCTATTTAGTGTGAAGATGTTAAACATGTGCTGCTGCAGTGTTCTCCTTTAACAGTGTCTGTGAGCCATGCGTACAGGGATCATACAAAAGCTTAAGTCTTTAATGTTTGTTTTGGAGGCTTAGTTCTAAGGTATAACAATTAGTGTAGTTTTCTTGCTTCTCTACTCATCACAGGAAGAAACACATTGTCTAGATTAGGATTAACTCATGAAGTTCTGTTTGAAAACCTGATAAATACTTTCCCTTGAACCCTGTGTTTTAAACAGCTGTTTAAAACACAGGAAATCTGTTACTGCTTGCATACCGCTGCTGCTGCTGATAGTATTTAAATTGCACAATCTGTGTATATATACTATTGCACAGTTTAATCCAAAATTATAGTCTAAAAAAGATACAAACAGCTAGACATAATTATTAGTTATTACTTTTATGTATTGTGAGCTTGCTTGTCTGTCTGTAAGTTGATTTTTTACAATAAGTGTTTTTATATACAACTATTACATGAATTAAATTTTTCATGATTCACTTATGGTGTGTAAGGTTCCTCTACCAGGCACAAGTGTGTTATGGTGACAACTGCATTGACTAACCTGAAAAATCCACTGCAGGTTTTTATTATAACTTGGCAGAATTATAATGGAATATCTCCCCCCAGTTGGTGTCTGGACATTTATGCACACACTGTTTGCAGTTATTGACCTCAATTTTTTAACATGATCCTAAGTACCAATAACCAAATACTACACTAGAAAAAAAAAAGCTGTAAATTGACTTAAAATTTGTATTGTATACAGGTTATAATATTTAAATGATTAAGTATATCCAAGCACACAGGCTTATTTAACAAAACAATGCAATTTCTTACCATAATAGGAGCAAGTCCATGAGCGACATCACCCCAGGGCCCAAAGCGCAGGAGTCTGAAAGCAGCACAATGCATTTTTTGAGGAGTCGGCGTGGAAAAGCCGCAACAGTCTCCCTGCGGCAGGAGCAGATGCGGCAGTGTCAGGCCAGGCTGAGGGAGAGTGAGGCTGTGTGGCAAGAGGCGAGTAGTGTGTTTTACTCTCGTTATAAAGCACCAGGCTGTAATTTGGAGAGAAAGCTCATAAGGTTATTCCCTGTGCTGGAAGAATACAGTACAGAGGGAAGAAGCTTGAACAAAGTGAATGAATGCAATTTTTTATATATTTTATATATACTGCCTCACAATAAAACGAATTGACTTGATTGCAAGTTTGAATCCGGGTTGATGCCACAGCCATCCGTGACCGGAGTCCATGGAAGCTAATTGGCTGAGCTCTCACGGGAGAGAGGGATGGCATATGCTCACTTCCCTGTCACTCACAGCGATCACCAGTCAATCATGGGCGTCTGTGAGCTCATTCGTACGAGGGGGCGGATAGCGCTTTCCCTCCGAGTGTGTTAGGCCGCCCCCAAATACGCATGCGCAACAGTTCGAAAAGAGGCGGGTGGCAGCATTGCATGTCAAAGAGGGGGCATGTGCTTGCTTACGCCCCTCCCTGGTCGGTGGTGGTCGTGTGATAGGGAAGGGCAAAAAGTTGATGGTGGGAATTGGAAACGACTAAATTAGGGGAGAAAAATGGGGAAAAAATCCAAAAAAAAGAATTGACTTCTAATTGCTTGGTCTTGTTGCATCACTGCCAGTGTGAGCGCAGGATTGGACACCTATTCAAACCACTAAAGGTGGAAAAGTTAATATTGCTGTATGCCTGTAGGACCTCAACAAGTGGAAGACTAGAAGGAAGAGCTTGAACTCTGACCTGCACAAAGTGAAAGAGCAGCAAGAACACCTCAAGCTCAGCAATAGCGGGACTGTACATGTTGGAGAGGAAAATCCGCAAAGGTAACGCACACATGGATAAAGCCTCCTGCTGTTTTAAGGATTGACCAAGATCCTTCAGTCTCAGCGACCTCACCGAGCCAAATCCGTTTAATGAAACTGCTGGAATTTTTATTTATTTTTTTTTTTCCCCCACAAGTATCTTACAAATCTATATTATGATTGATGGAGCAGTAAATAGTCTGAAACCTTCCGACCTCACCTTTTAATTTAGAAAATCTGTTTTTATAAATTTTTGTGCTTTATTTTGCAGAAGGAGCTTGATAAGGGAGCAGCCTGATTTGACCTCTGTTGCACCTGAAGAGGCTTTCACTCCTTCTCTTCCGACCTCCAGCTGCAGCAGCAGTGTACCTGCACCCATAAGCTCAGCTGTACCTGCTCATGTACACAGAGACTGCTCTGATACCCAGGGAACTAGGGAAGCAAGTCAGTGCGCATCTTTTGTAAAGAGCACCGCATCTGATCACATGCAGAGCTCCTCATCTCCCTCCCTGCCTGCCTCGGAGATGAACTCTGTTCCCGTGTCCGTTCAGGGTGCCAGGTCTTTAGAAGGTGTGGATTCAGGAACGCCACAGGTGTCAGCTGTGCTGCCCAGAGGTTTCCGCAGGTCAGAGGGTACCTCGCGGCTCTACGCGGGTGTCACACCCAAGCCGTTCAGCACCAAGATCTCCAGGAGATCCACTCAGCCCAGGTTCTACTCAGTGAGTTGTTGTTGTTGTTGTTGTTGTTGTTTTTGCCCAAGCATCATCCTTTTTAAGGGGGTGTGTCCATCTGTGTGCTTATTCACATATGCACTATGTGCATGGTGCTCTGTGTGAAGTTTAGTGTTACTTGTCTTTCTGCGATCTCTCTGCAGCCATATGAATAATGGAACATGGCTGCCATGCTACTTAATGCTCTTGGCAGATCATGAAACCCAAGCTTAGAAATAACTCCCCAACTGTAACAGAGCACGAGGATGATAGAAAGTGCCCTATTACAAGCGGAGAGGGTGGTGTCACTAAAGAACCAGTGTTATCTGTGTTCCTAAAATAAAAAAAATTTCCCTTTCTTGTATTCTTAAAGATGCCGGAACCTGTTTTAATTTAAACGTAATAATTTGACTACAGTAGTCTGTCCTGAGCTGAAGGTTTACATGTAGTACTTTTCATACTGTGTATCCTATTGAAGCTACTACTTTACACAGACTAGTGACACATACTGCCCCAACATTTTTTTTATTCCATTCAAAAAGGAGGTTGCCCTAAAAATACTTTCATAGACCTGTAGCCAATGCCCCGTCCATTCATTAGGCCTACCGAGCTGGGTCTTTATAGGCAAAGATATGGTCTACACACAGACTGTGTACAAACACAACAAATCCAAACATGCAATGGCATGACCATGTCGATAGTATTGCTTCCAATAGTCTCATGCGCCAGACGTTTGTACGTGCGTGCACGGAGTAGGTAGGGCACTGCATTCTAAACAGCAATTGGGAGCGACGACTTTTCCAACAGTCAAGTATGCATCCGAAGATGTACATGAAGTAGTTACAATAGCTGCTGTGAGAGGGCAACGAAAAGACAGGCTTGGCGGGGGGAAAAAAGTTCCAGTTTTAAAATCCATTTCGCACTTAGCAAGTTAAGTTCGGCAGGAATAAAAAGACGTTTTCCCAATTAAAAAAAAAAAATTATTTGTAGAAATCACAAATAACATCAGCAAAGCTGCAAAACTAGGAATAAAAAAAAGAATGCCCTTATATAATTTTAAAAAAATACATATGTAAATTTATAGTCCCTCCATCTCAAACCCTTGCAGATGGATGATTTCCAGAACAGTCAGCGAGAACACCAGCTTCCTGCATCTTTCCCCCACCAAGGAACTGATACGACTTCTGATTACAAAGACAACTCACACCCGGATGCACATGCAGCCATCCGGAAGAGAAAGGAGGAAGAAAGGGGAAAACGGATAGACTCGGCACCTAGTATTCTTTCCTTCGTGTCTGCTAGCATCCTGATGCCTAATAAAGCGAGCGGTGAGGCTGAGGTAAAGATGACTAGTTCATCTGTTTACCATAATCAGAGCAACAATTGAATATTTGACATACTTGTATTTATGAAGTTATTAGAGTAGGAATTGGTCTTATGACACTTTGTTGGAAATAACCTTAATGGGAATATGTAGGCAAGCATGTTTACCATGAGGTGTGTGTGTGTGTGTGTGTGTGTGTGTGTGTGTGTGTGTGTGTGTAATTTTATACAAAGGGTCAGGATTCGAGTAAAAAGCACAGTAAGCATCGAAACGGCAAAGATCTCAGGTTACCCGGCAGGATGCAATCACATGATCGCCTGCCTCAGGTAACAGTTCCTCTATTCTTGCTCTCCTTCAGGTGGATCACCATGACGTGCGAGTCAGTCTGAGTCAGACACCCGACAGTGGCAAAGACTTTGGATTTCAGGCTTATTGGGACTCAACCGGTGCCCGCATCAAATCTATCCAACCAGGTAAGAGATGTCATGATCAATATGAGGAGGTCAGTTAGTTTAACTGTGATATTTATTTTCATTTTAGCTTGTGTACATTTTTGTATACGCTTTCATGTATGCACTCTTTGCAGATCAGTCAAATTTGTTTGCATGTTAATTAGAATGAGGACTTTGTTAGCAATATTTAAATGCCGCTTTAAAACCGTTTGCAAGAGATGACAAGGAAGAAATGCAAGTTTAGAAATAGAAGGTCCTGGGTTCGAGTCCCGGGCTTGGTCGTTTGTGTGGTTTGCATGTTCTCCCAGTGCTTGTGTGGGGGTTCCTCTGGGGTACTCTGGTTTTCTCCCACAATTTAGACATGTGTCTTTAGGCTAATTGGCTGTTCCTAATTGCCTCTAGGTGTCTGTGTCTCCTATGATGGTCTGGCAAACTATTCAGGGTGTACCTCACCTTTGCCCAGACTCAGCTGAGATGGGCCCCAGCCTTCCTGTAACCCTAGTAGATATAAGTTGTTTGTTGAAGTGAAGGAAGGAAGAAGAATCGAGGGAAAAGACTTGGACCACAGGGGTTCAGATGCTCCTGTCAAAAGGACCATTTCATAATATGGCAATATAGAACAAGCATAGCAAGTTTTAAAATCCCAGCTTCAGTGCACGGCAAGTGAATGTCCAGAAACCTAATACAGTTTTGCCTCTGTGACCTTAAAGTAGGTCAAGGTCACTCACACACAAACTCATCCTAGCACTCATAGTAATGAACCAGCATACCAACTTTAGTTTCCGCACGCTGAAGCTGGGGCCTTCAAAGTGTGACCGACAGACAGACGGAACCTATTCCTATAGCTCATGATGGGTGGGAGCTAAAAATCTTTGCATGTGTACATCAATAAATTTTAAAGTAAAATACATTTTGACATCAATTCCTTGACTAATCCAGTCAATAGGAGGGGAAACCTCTCTGTCTGGGTGGGTGAATATCTGACCCCAGATGATTATAAATGTTGCAATGAGATTAAAACGATATTGGTGTAATGTCAACATTAAAAAAACAACAACTTTGAAGCAGGGTTTACTGTTAATGGTTGTAAAGACGTTACCAAAAAATTTATAAAGCATGCTGTACATTCAAAGAGTGAAACATGATCAAAATATTAAATTGATTTGGCTTTCGAAATGGAGACAGTGATTCACCCTGAACTGGAATTAACCCATCAAAGTCTACTGGTGGCTGAGAACGCACTCATTTCTTTTATATTTTTGTCACCAATAGTTTGTTCTCAACTTTACACAGAGTTATGAATGATTGTGTTGCTGTGAGTAACACTCCATTAGATTCTGGCGGTGATCTGAATTAAATTCTGGATCCAGAAATTTTTTTTTCTGATTTATTTACACTGTGAGGGTGGATGTGAAGTGGTTTGTGCTCTCCTCCTTTTTTTTTTTTTTTTTTTTTTTTTTAATATGTATAATTAGTGTGATTGTGATGTGTGGAGTGTTTTTCTTTTCTTTCCTCCTGACACTGCTGTCAGTTTTTGAATTAATGATCCAAAAGCGTTCTTGTATACACCTTTTTACATTAAAAAAAAAAATTATATATATTTTTAGAAATAAAACCTCATTGCTGCTCTTTTGCTCCATATGTATGAATACATGGAGTTTCAGGATCCAAGTCTTCCTGTTCAGTCATACTGAATCATCGGAGAGCTACCAAACGTAATGAGATCTCTGGCCAACCCACCCAACACGTGCATGAAAGTACTAAAGACCCGTACCTGTATTTTTCTTTCCTTTTCATCTATTGCTTTTTTTCTCCCATTGGCCTAAATGAATTTCTGGCCTTGAAGAAATCCATCAGAAGTGTTTTTGTGCTATTAGGTTATAATATGTGCATAACTCCTGAAGATGAAATTAATGTTGGTGTATTTTAGTATTGAAGCTGAATCGATGTACCATGACAATGTGCATCATTTAGTGATGATTAGATGTGTAATTTAATACGTCATTGTAAAGTGCAGCCATTTAATTAGTTGGTGAAACTGGTTATTTGTATTATCTGTCCTTTTAATCTCCCTCTGATCTGTTTAGCTTTCCCTTCTGTCCTTTTTTTTCTACTATCCTCTTAAAAAAAACGACTCTGAATACGGCTCTGTGTGATGTGTTGTACGTGTGCAGGTTTCTCGGTACACAGAGATGTGGGCATTAATGATTGATGGTGAACAGTAAAGGTGTTGCTTACTGTGCATCAGTCTGATTGGTTCAACATGCCGTTACACTCAATGATCTCTCCATTCTTAACACATGGTCTTCATTAACGTAGTAGTAATGCATCTTATCGCGTGTTTGAGTAAGCACTAGGGCACATTTCACTGTTGGAATAACATCAAACTGTTTTTGTATTTAAAATGAAACAATGCACCAGCTCTTTAGATGAAGTCATTTCTGGATGTTTGGTTGGCACTGACCTTCTGAAGTAGGATAGCTCCTGGTTCGATTCTAAACTCGTGTTAGTTATTTTGGGGTTCACATCATTTGACCCTGTCTGTAAGGGTTTCTTCAGGGTTCTCTGGTTTCCATCAAGTCTTGAAAGAGCCAGTATGTGGATTTAATGGAGATTTTGAGTTGTGCCAACCATCAAGATAAATATATAACCTGATCTGGCACAAAGAGTCGGAAGTTGCGAGTACCACTTCAGACATGTAGGCCAAAATACATTGTGATGCACTGACATATCAAACACTGACTGGGTCATCATCGTTTTGACCCCCAGTTTCGAAACATGTACAAGTGCATGGACGCTTTTTAATCCGTAATTGTACCTAGTTTAAAATCAGCATGTATATTTTGATAGGCTGTTTAGTCTTGAGCCTGAAGTTGGTAGTGAGAGAGATTCAAGTCTTAGACTACATGTACAGATAGGGCTTGTGCTTTCCTGTTCTTAGATGTTGTATTCTGTTCAGATTTCACCTGATGGTGAAAAAGTAGGATACAATGTTGGTCCACTTCCTGTATAAAACCTGTTGAATTTCAAGGCTTGTATAATTCTGTTTTGATCAGATTCTATTTTCATTTCATGAAGGTATGTTTAATAGTTTGACAAATCTCTAAGTTTCTGTCTCAAATGATGCATGTCTGAAGTACCATTACTTCATGTTGTACTTTCTATCCCTGTGAGCTGGAACAGATAACTGAAGTTTAATAAATTGAATTTAAATTCTGACAGCTCCTTTACTTCCTTTTCTCTTGAAAAGTTGAGGCGGTGTAGAACGGCCACACACGCTTGGCGCATCAGTATTTACTAGTAGGTGCTGACCTGTGTCCGATGTGATCAACATATGACCAACATATTTTGTTGGACTGTGTTGATTTCCAAACTGTCAGAATTTTTATAGAACTAATTCCTTCTCAGATATTTTTAATACAATATTGAACTGATTTATTTATTTATTTATTTATTTATTTTTAAGTCTTATGTCTAAATATTTTAATGTCATGTGAAGCTTTTTGATGTCTCCTTTTTCTTCAGTCGTGATGAGGCTGAAATATTGCTGAAAATGATGTTAAACCCTTCAACAAACATACACCTTTTCTCTTGAAATTATGGGAAATGACCTGCCAATATTTGTCAATAGAAGGAAGATAACCATCATTCCCCAAACTTTAAATGTTCATAACTAGTTCAGTTTTCAAGGTATCATTGTAAAGCTTATAACCTTTTCAAAGCTTTGTAAAGCTTTCAACCCCATCAGTAACTCATTCAGACTCATTTTGCCAGATCTAGCAGCAAGCACGTATAGTAAAAATCTATATCTAAATTGAGTTTCTGGAGGTGATTCAGAAAAGTGAGAAAAGAAGCTGCTACAGTTTAAACCCTTGTGTGTATGATTTGGCTCTGTCCTGCAGGCAGCCCGGCTCAGCTAGTCCACCTGCAAGCGGGCGATGAGATTGTGGCTTTGGGCGGACAGCGAGTGGCCGAAATGAGCTACGAACAGTGGAAGGCCAACATGGATGCCGCCCTGCGAGAGGGAAAGCTGCTGATGGATATCCGACGTCTCAGTCTTAATGGTGATGATGATTATTCATGGGCTAATTCAAGACAACGACAGTGGCATAGTGTTTGGCACATTTGCCTCACAGTAAGAAGGTTCCGGGTTTGAGTTTCAGGCTCGGGTATTTGTGTGTGGAGTTTGCATGTTCTCCCTATGCTTTTGTGGGTTTCCTTCAGGTACTCTGGTTTCCTCCCACATTCCGAAGACATTCTCATTAGGCTAATTGGCTATTCCAAGTTGCCCTGCGATGGTCTGGTGACCTGTTCAGGGTGTACCCCGCCTTGGTCTAATGTTGGCTGAGATCCTAGTAGGATTTAAGTTGTTCAGCATGCGAGAAAGTGCGACAGTGCGATGCAGGAAAATATATTTTATATTAAATTAGATTTTTTAAGAATGTGATTTCTTGGTATTTTAGGAAAAGTGGTAGTTTATTTAACACCAAAATAATCCTGATTTAAATGTCCCTTTTAGTCAGGATTTGAGAACCACTAATCAGGTGGCAATTTGAAATGGGCGTGTCTATTTCTCTGACAACCAATAATCTCCTGCTTTTATGGTTTGTTTTTTCATGTACACAAACTATTTACATTATACAACACACAATGTTAGAGAATCCTTAAATTTCTGTGTACAGAATTTGATCTGGATCATCTCCAAAATCTAATGGAGTCTTGCTTATCCAAAAACCCACGACTGGTAGAAGATTTCATGAAAATCCACACAATTATTTTCAAATAAAGGGCACAGCGCCGCCTGCTGTAAAACGACACTTCCAAAAAAATATTTATTTTAAATCATCCATTCTCCTAATGTTAAAGAATCCATTAAAAAATTTCTGCATCTAGAATTTGATCTGGATCATCTCCAAAATCTAATGTAGCCTTCCTTGTCCAAAGAAATTTCATGAATTACTGCACAAACATTTTAAGGACTAATAAGGACGAAACAAACTCACAAAAAACATCTGACCTTTTTAACACCCTGAATGCTTGTAGGTCATCCAGATCAGCACACGTCCATCAGTACCACCTCCAGCCTGCCAACAGAGAATGAGACTAAAATGCAGGTTAATGGCCATCCTGTTAATATGAATGTGAGTAAACCAGTGATGGCAAGAGACCTGTTTTTGTGTATCATGAATCAAACACATCTCCAGGATTTCCTAAAACCCTTAGTCCCACAATTTGTGATTTGCTGAGGAATAATAGATGCAGGTTTATTATTTTTTTTTCTCTCTTGACATTGACTGCAGGGTTTATTGTTGAAAGCAACGAGTAGGAGTTTACCTGACAATCATTTCCCAAAGAAAACCAAAGGTAAGTGGGGAATTTGGGCTTAAATTGGGTTGGACTTCAATTTGACAAGGATACAGTAATCATGCTTCTCTTTTCTTTTTTCCCTGTAGAACAAGAGGTCATAGTAATGCAAAATCACAACAGGAGATTAGACTTTTTTAAAGAGAAAGGTAAGTCTTTCTTTCAGGCACCTTGAACTTTGTAACTTATTGGCTGCTTCCTATAAATACATTTTTTCTGTCATTTGGTCCTAACGAAACAAAGCAGCGTCCCCCTGACAGGGTTGTTATTTATATATGACTTATACACACCTTCTCAGGCTCCTCAGGTTCCACAGTGGACTCATCAGTCTACCTTTGTGGTAAATAACTGCCGTGTGTTCTGTGTCTTTAACTCTGTGTGCTCCTTTTTAAATGTGGCTTGAGTTCTCAGTAGGTGTTACCTCATAAATAAATAGTTTGTCTGTTTTAGCCTCATCTCTGTGCCTGACTGATAAATCTGGGTGACAGTATTATCGGCAGACATGAGACTTGCTGATTAATCTGTATCCATGCTTGTGGTTTATTTTTTTTTTATTATTTTTTAATGTAAAATAGCTAATTTAATCATTGGCGTTTCAGGAGGTGTTTATTTAAAAATGCTAATTTAAAGGTACGTTGTGTGACATTTTGAAGGATGTATTAGCAGAAATTACTGTATACCAATATCAATTACTGTATCAGAATTCACAAACTTTTATTATTAAGGGTAACCAATGCGCCACAAATCCCTTTTTGATCGGGCTTTATTTATCTCTAATGTGTAAAAAAAATTTCTGTGTAAATTCATTTCACTCAGAAATAAACAGTAAACATTTTGTCGAAGCTGAATTATGGAAGTCCTAGGGAAGCTAATGGGCTCAATGTTTATGTAAAACTTTATAGTTTGAAAAAAAATGTTCAGACATTCAGGAAGTGCACCATGTAACCATGTTTTAATGTGTGTTTTACATCAATTAAATGTTTATTGGCTGAATTCACTGACTGCTCATGGTATCCAACATGTAGCATTTATTTTTCTTTTTTCAATTTCCTGGTAAATGTGGTGTTTATTGTCCAATTTGGTCACAAGTACACTATCGTTAAAGTGAAAAAGAGATGAGGTTAAATACTGGAGTATTCCTGTTAATTGCGGTGTTGAGTGTGAGAAATGAAATCTTGCTATGCAGCTTGTAAGATAAGCACTAACATCAACTTCTTCCCATCTGATTCTCCTCCACTTCACTTCAGGAGGCTCTGAGTCGGCAATATCGGATGTGAGTTGTTACTGGTTGAATGCAAATTTATTATTATTTTTATCGTCATCAGTATGCAATCAATTTCTTTATTCTTCCTTTAGCTGCAGGTTCCCTCCATCGGTGCATCGTCCTCACGCTGGTCCTGGAATGCGGAGGAGGAAAGGAGGAGACAGGAGAAATGGCAGATGGAGCAGGAGCACCTCCTCCAGGTAGGGTGAGAGACAATGCTGTGCGGTTTACTAAAGTCTGTAAGAGGTTGGGGTGGCATGGTGGAGTAGTAGTTAGCATGTTCGCCTCACAGCAGGTCCTTAGAGTTAGGTTTGTGTGGAGTTCATGTGCATGTTCTCCCCATGTTTGTGTGGGTTTCTCCCGGTACTCCGGTTTCCTCCCACAGTCCAGATATGCACTTTAGGCTAATTGGCTGCTCCAAATTGCCTGTGTGTTGAGCTGGCGAGCTGTTTAGTACTTTGCCTTCCCCTAGTGTCGGCTAAGATGGGCCCCAGCCTCCCCGTGACCCTAAGTAGGATTAAGAAGTTTGGCGAATGAAAGTGTAAGAGGTTGAAATAATATTCAGCAGCATCTCATCAGAATAATGAGACTACAGTACCTTTTCATGTGATCGTCTGTGTCAGGAGAAGTACAGACGAGATCAAGAGAGATTAGAAGAAGCCTTGAGACGAGATCAGCATGAAGCCGCATTAGAAGAAAACATCTTTGAGGTTGGTCATCCCTTCGACATTGAGCTCTTGTTTGTATAACTCTAGTTTAACCTCGGAGCAACGGCCTGCCTGTTGTTATTATTATAACCTCAGTCTCAAATGAACCAGGAACACTAAACTAATAAGTATTACAAGTATATGATTAGCTGCTGGAGCTATGAAGATGTTAAAAGAAATACGACTGATTTTATAACGCTTGCAAAACACCATAGCAGCATAACTGTTGGTCAGAACTGTGTGTATGATTGAGTTTGAGGCACAAATAAGATCAGAAATGCTAAACAGTATTAGAGCTTTCATGCTGTTGATGCACATATCAGTTGTACTAGATTTTGAGGTTGCTGTCAGAGATTCCTCTGATGTATTCAGTGTGTGTGTGTGAGATCACATGAAGGATTCTGTAAATGGTTACTTATAAATGTACTGTAAATAGTATTGCTTATAAATACTCAAATTATGTGTTTGTTCTTTCCTACAGAAGCAGGAAGTGCCCTCTTTGCCCAGTGGAAATATAATGCGTAACACTCCGCCTCCTGTCCTTCAGCGATCTAAATCCCCAACTTCTGTAGCATCTCCTCAGCAAACACTGGAGGCAACACTCATTCAGAAGAAATCAGTCCAAGTATTGGCAGGTCATCCAAGCAAGGAGGAGTGTGATTCACCCACGGAGACAGGTCAATGGTGAGAGACGTGTGAATACTGTCTGTGTGCTTGTCTGTGCTGTGCAGTCTTCAGTGTGTGGGCTTGTTTTGTGTGTGTTTTAGGGCTGTCGTACTTGGTGTAGAGCAGGGATGTCAAACCCATTTTTGCTCAGGGCCACATATTACATTTCTAGGTCATTGAGGCCCAAATAATTACTGAACATTTTTTCAGAAAGGGCAACAATGACATCTGTAAATGTATAAAATAATTCATATAAAATATCTAGATGATGAATCAAGGCGAAAAAAATTACATTAATGTAATGAATATAGTAAATAATTTAGAGCAGCATTATAACTACAGCAATATTAGTCATAATTTACTTCATTATTTTTTTTAAGTTTTTTTTTTTTTTTAGTCTAAATGTTTTTTTACTAACTTATTTTCCTGCCACCTCCAAAAATTTTAATTTAATAAATCAAAGCTAGACCGACCCATAATTTTGTCTAGTTTCATCAGACGATGTTTAGTCATCTGATTTTATTTATTTTCATGTTTGATTTACCGGGTTTTTTCATGATCAAGTATTTCACTCTGTAATGTATTTTATTTATTTACTTTTTTTTGTTTTGTACCAGTGTTATTTTGTCAAAAGGCATCTGTGTGGGGGGGTCCGTCCACCCTTTTTTTTTTTTTTCCTGTGTTAATATGCTGCAATATTCACTGCTGCAATATGTACGTCCTCTGTTGCTGCTGTGTTGTACGTTCTCTGTTGCTGCTGTGTTGTGCTTCAGGCCGAGCGAGTCTTATGGATTTTCCCCGATAACCGCTTCGTTCAGGTCAGTCTGCTTCACGCTTTAATGCAGTATTCTAAATGTGAGAGTGAAACTGTAAGCAGTATTTCATTTACAGTTCTGTTCCATTCTATTCTCATAACCAGGAAAAAGTCCATATCCTCTCCTTCACTTGATGGTCGCCACAAGCAAGATTCCAGAGGTCTGTCTGCTCTGTTTTTACTCCGTGAATTATGTTGACACCAACTGGTAACACCATTGTTCACTTGTGGTCCCTTTCCATGTTCCTCTTGTGTATTTCCTGGCTGAAGTGGGTGTTAAGAAGCAAAGTCGCCTCTCTCAGGCTGAGCAGGAACGTCTGCAGATCCTGGAGGAGATGAGGAAGAAAACTCCAGTCCTTACTGACAGCAGCTGGATCCGCCAGCACAGTACCTCCTCCATCCACAGGGAACCCAT
Source organism: Neosilurus mollespiculum (assembly GCA_030014195.1). Classification (NCBI taxonomy): domain Eukaryota; kingdom Metazoa; phylum Chordata; class Actinopteri; order Siluriformes; family Plotosidae; genus Neosilurus; species Neosilurus mollespiculum. The sequence goes on from JAQMYF010000009.1 coordinate 7,277,622, forward strand.
CAACATGGAACCAATAAGAAGGTTAAATGGGCACAAATTTTATGCATTTGTCGCACGTTGATAATGGGTATTATTCCGGTTCAGGTCCAAGGCTCAGTAAGGGTGTTTCTGTGTGGAGTTTGCAAGTTCTTTCTGGGCCTGTGTGGATTTCCACCAGGTACTCTGGTTTCCACCGAAAGTCAAAAGACATGCACATCAGGCTGTTTCAAATTGTCTGTGTGTGGGGGGGCCCTGTGACGGACTGGCGAGCTGTTCAGGGTGTACCCTGGACCCCATGCCAGCTGAGATGGGGTCCCACCTCCCCGTGACCCTAATTGGATCAAACAATTTGGCAGATATATTTTATATTTAATAACATGATTACTCTGAGAGCGCAAACTTCAAATCAGCAACCATCTAATCCAAAATCTAATAGTCTTCCTTCTCTACAGCCCAACTTCAGGTATATATTTCATGTAAATCTTGACTGTTTGCATAATCCTGCTAATAACCTGAGGGTACAATATAATTATCTTGGTGGCAGTGACACGCTCACCAGTAGTTAGTCTAAAAAAAAACAAAACAAAAAAATTGGCTCCATATCAGACTGAACGTAATAAAGATATGGCAAAAAAAGGTTTAATTGGAACTTTGTGTTAAATTTAAGTGAAATGTTATTTTAAGCCAGTCACTGGTTTCCTTGCACTTTTAAACATTCTGTGCAAGTTTGCAGCTGTTTATAATTGAAGTAAAAATGCTGAAATAGAAGGTCAGACTTTAACACAGGAAGTAATGTTTGAATTAATGAAGTGTGTTGACTAAGACACTGATAAAGACATGAAATCTTACTCTTTTTTTTTTTTTTTTTTATTTCAGACACGAGTCTCTGGATAACATTCACAGCGCCAGTGAAAACACCAACACTATCAGCAGCAGCTCCTTATCAAAGCAGTTCTCCAGCTCATCTTATCCTCTCTCAGGCCTCAGCGGCATCGTTCCTTACCGAGGCTACTCGGGCCGTTGCAGCCTGGGCCCCGGTGCCGCCATTTTCTCCAACGCTTTAAAGCAGTGCTCCTGGTCTCAACCTACATCTACCTCTCCTGCATCTGGTCCTCAGGAGGCGTGTAATCGTACACAGCAGCATAACAGGTGTGGATGATGGACCAGACAGTATAGTTTCCATTCAGAAAGTGACAGATTAAAAAATTTTGCTAGGGACCTCTAACTTTAATTTCATAGACAACTTAATGTATAATTCAACGGTTCTCATATGAGGCTCATTATTGAAACAAGCTTGGGTTGTATATTTATTGGTACCAAGAAGATTTATTTTGTAGATAGTAAGATTTTGATGAGAACAACTCAAAGGGGTATTTTATTAAACAGGAATTATAATAATTGCTTTTCTCCAACCAGATAGTCAAACGGACCATTCGGTAAAACCTCCTCCCCTGTTATAGTGCTGGTTGTTGTCTTTTCAGTCAATATCCAGTAAAAATTCTGAATCCGTCTCGACTTTCATTTGCGGCTAATTGTACTCCATGACCTTTTTACAGCCACTGAGCAATCTCATAATTACATGTACATGTCATTTCTTCTGTACGCACGGTTATACAAACACCAGGGGCGAGTGGGCTTTGTTGGCTGTACCAATATAATGTGCACGTTATGTGTGTAAACAAAACACATGCTTAGAGTGGGCATAGAGGTCTGCAAAAAGGTCCAACCTCTCAGGGAAAATGTGGGGGATATGTCTTCATTTCATCAACAGTAAATTTTAATCAGTAAAATTCCCATTTTCAGATAAAATGCCCCTTTAAGTTCAGTTTCCATCATTGTAACAAAGCAACACAAAAATCCCCGACTCTGTTTTGGGAGTTGCAGGTGATATAAAATATAAAAATTTACAAGAACTTAATATTTTCATGATTTCATTAATCTTAATCACTTTATGAATGCAAAGGATTTTAGTTATCTCTACTTATCTAGAGTTATAATAACGATGATTATATTAATGATAATGGTAATAAATAAATTATTTTAAAAAGGAGGAACATTTCCAGAGTTATATGATCCCAAACAACCTAAGGCCGGTGAAATTAGATTTTTAGTTTCTCGTCAGCCACTTCAGGAAAAGTTAGGAGGGTTTTTGATCAACTTTCATCATCTGATTGAAAATAGTTCAACTTGCAATGTGAAGAAAAGTGTGAGGTGGTTTTAGTCAACCCTTAACACTGTGCCAGTTCTTCTCAAAAGAGATTTTTTTTAACCTATTAAATTCATCTTAAAGAAGGGGGCAGCCGTAGCCTGATGGTTAGAGAAGTGGCATTGGGACTGAAAGGTCACTGGTTTGATTCCCGAACCAGCAGGGAAAATGTGTGGTGGTGGGGGAGTGAGCTGCACACTTTTATGGATGAAGTGCCCTTGAGAAACACACCTAACCCCCAACTGCTCTCTGGGCACCCCAACATATGTGGCAGCTCACTGCTCTGAGTGTGTGTGCTCACTGTTTGTGTGTGCGCTCACTTTTTGGATGGGTTAAATGCAGAGGTAATAATTTCCCTTAGAAAATTAATACAGTATAGCAAAATATAAAAAAAGTAAGTAAATAAAAAAATAATAATCAAAAGAAATGAAAATAGATTCTGATCAGAACAGGATTCAACAGGTTTTATACGGGAACTGGACCAACACTGTATCCTACCTGTATTTTATCAAGTAAAATCTGAACAGAATACAACATCCAAGAACAGGAGAGCACAAGTCCTATCAGTATATGTAGTCTAAGACTTAAATCTATCTCACTACCACCTTTAAGCTCAAGACTAAACAGCCTATCAAAAAACACATGTTGATTTGAAACTAGGTACAATTACCAATTTAAAAAGTGGCCATGCACTTGTACATGTGTGTAAACACAGCCTCACTCTGAATCCAAGAAGCAACCTGCTGTTCACAGCATGTGCCAAACATACATGCAGAAGGGTGGTCAATCGATGATGCCCCCATCAGTGTTTAATTCCGGATTGTTCGGTTTGGTGCTCTGATTAAACAAAAACAAAAAGATTGTCAGCTGTGCTGAGGAAGTTGGTGGGTTTGGATTTTAGCAATGAGGAGCAAACTTTCATATGGGGTCAAAATCACATGTGGGCGGTGACGAGAAACTAAAAATCTAATTTCGCTGGCCTTATGCCCCCTTCTAACCGACGCAACTTGATCCGTGAAAGTTCACGGAAATGCTTTCTGCGCGTAAATTCTATCATGTTTGGGGGTTTTTTTCCGCGGAAATACCAAGAACGTGTCATTTCCATGTGACAGTGTGACACCACTGCCAGCATCATATGGCATATGGTCACGGTGATAGTTTTTTTTTTTTGTTTTGTTTTTTTTTCACAATATAAAAGGCTGTGAATCTTCACCTCAGCTATTGTTGCAGAATAATGTCTTTCAAGGGAAGAGGAACCTGTTTTCCGCATCTCCACCCTGGGGTGTTACTCCTCGATGTACCGCGGGTATCCTCGTGAAAGTTGCGTCTGTGAGAAATGGGTATAAGGAACAAAACGTTTTTTAAATGCATCTCAATAAAAATAAATTGCAATGTGCACACATTGAAGGCAGGTCAACCAAACAGTATCTCATTGAGCCTCACTCAGGCTTTGCCATGTCCTGTAGGCAAGCGAGCCTCAAGCGACCATGCTCCCGCTGTGGGCAGCCACTGGTCAAGGGCCCGGCCATGGTGATCGAGTCTCTGGACTTGTGCTTTCATGTTGTGTGCTTTAAGGTGAGTCTGGAGATCACCCGATACCCAAGATGTCTGTTGACCTGCACCTGGGCTTGGCTTGTTTATCGTGAAAACTTACTGACACATTACCAGTGGTGCTGGTGTTAGGTTTGGAAATCAGATCACATGCTGACTTGTAGAGTTCAAACAGTATGATGGTGTATAAAATTGGGAATCTCTAGAGACCTTATTTGACCTTGATTCATGACCTTTAAAGGTGGAATTGACTTTCTTTAGTATTTAGATAGAGATTTGTTTTAGGACCTTCTAAAATTTCTATTTGAATATTACTTTTGATATGAGGTGCAATCAAAATGTTCCAGTAGCGAATGAACAGATCTTGGTACCATCATGCACCTGCAGAGGGAGAGATTAGTAACGCTTTCAAATCAGTATGGAGTGTAATGTTGGGCTATCCTGCTCTTCTTGAAACATAAATGGTATTCTAAACCCCGCCCGGCTTATTACTTTATTTCCATAGACTTTCTAAAGCGTTTCATGGGTCTCCACTGCCTACTACAAATGCACATGCGAATGTTATGAAAGCATGTGAATGTAGCAAGCATAGGCTGTAGTTAGTTTTTGGAGCTCTGAGATGTGTTGAAGACCTACTTATTTTTTCCTGAAGCTGGGTGCTAATTTGCACCTCAATGCTTTTTTTGCCCTCTTGTTACTAAACACAGTTGATCAGACACAACTTGTACATCTATAACGCAATAACTATATTATATAACTTGTACAATTTAATAATTTGTTTCACTATTTATTTTAGGATACTGTATGTTTAAGGCAGTGATTGACAGAATAAAAAATATAAAGCAGGGATGTCCAATCTTATCCACAAAAGGCTGGTGTGGGTGCAGGTGTTCACTTCAGCCAAACAGTAGCCACACCTTACTCCTGTTTCAATTAGTGATCTAAACAAAAAAAAAAGACTAGATTGCACATTAGAGTATCAATTTTGAAGCCGGGTGGCAGCCATCTTGGTAAGACCACCTTGCTTTAAGATCTCAAAATGGAGCTGTTGTAATCCATCACACCTCAAAAATCCTAAATATTTTATTGCTGATGGCCAGAATGCTATAAATTCATAACTTCATAAATTGTTTCACTGATATTTGTAATTAATTGGGGGGGGGGCTGATATTTGGCAACAAAAAAAAGGTTTAAAATGAAATGTACACCTTGGATGCAATTACTATTTTCCCCATCTCTTTTGTATGCTATTTAAGTATAACATTCAAGAGGAAAGTGGTCTCGGGTTTTGCCGCATGTAAACAATAGGATACGCAATGCAGGTTTTTTTTTTGAGGCCACTGATTGAAACAGAGGGAAGGTGTGGCTACTGCTTGGTTGAAAGGAAAACCTGCACCCACACCGGCCCTTTGCGGATAAGATTGTACATCCTTGATAGTGTATGTACAGTAATTACATTGTGGATTTACTGTCTAGCCTCAAGACATGCATGTGGTCTGATTTCCTCAGTGTTCACACGGGTATGTCACCTACGCTTTCTGTTCCTGGTGAAGTCTGCTAAACCGATATCTGCTGCAATCACCAAACTTTATTTCCCTTCAGTTCCCTGCTGTTTTTCCTCCTGTGTACTCGATCATATTGCACAAACATTGTTGAATCTTGTCATAATAGCTGCTGGTGCTCTCTGGGGTACAGGATATTCTGGTTTTGATGAAGACTATGAGATTTGATTTGATTGTATGTTTCTTTTAATGGCTTTATCTTCATGGATGTCTATCAGTAGCAACTTGTTCAGTATTCTCATGGCTGTGAGGGAGGATATTGGCACTTTGGCTAGATTAGCCTTTTCTCTCCCTCTCTCTCTCGCTCGCGCGCGCGCACACACACACACAGATATATATATATATATATATATAATTTTTTTTTTTTTTTTTTTTAAATCCTTACTGAGGCATTATTTTCTAGCCTTGTTAATTAGGATTCCAGGTAAACTTGACAATGGGTCTGGATTGTTCACTTGCTAGATGGGTAATATTTCCATGTATTCCTGAAATACTGATAGTGTTGCGTGGTTTTTTTTTTTTTTTTTTTTTTTGCTCCACTTTACTATTCTTGTCCCAGTGTGTCAGCTGCAGGACTGAGCTCAGGAGAGGCCCAGAATCAGGGGCCCAGGTGCGAGTCAGACACGGACAGCTCTTCTGCAACACCTGTTACAACCGACTCAGAGGTGAGTCCCACTTCCTCCAAGTGATGAACATACAGGGCAACTGACAGCTCTTTGAGCTTTGAGCAATGAAGACTTGCTAATGCTAAATAAAATACTAAAACAGAAGAAAAAAGAACGCTATGAATTATTAAAGAAATACTGCAGCAAATACAGGCTCTGGCCTGTGTACAGTTTGCATGTTCTCCCCATGCTTGCGTGGGTTTCTTCCAGGTACTCAGGTTTCCTCTCACAGTCCAAAAACATGCACAGAAGGCTAATTGATTTTTCTGAATCACCCCTAGGTATGAGAGTGAATGGTTGTACCTTTGGCCCTACTCTGGCCTGGCGATCTTTCCAGGGTGTACCCCACCTTTGCCCAGAGTCAGCTGAGATGAGCACCAGCCTCCCAGTGACCCTAAGCCTAATTGGGATTACGTGGCTTAGAATATGAATGAATGAGAATATATGCGTACAACCATGGAAAAAATTGAGACCGCTTTTAATGAATATTCCCATTATAAGTGGTCTTATTTTTATAATTTTTTTTAATTCTTTTTTTTTTTTTAAATGGCTGTCTATCTAGATCAGTGATTTTCAACCACTGTGCCGTGGCACACTAGTGTGCTGTGAGAGATGGTCAGGTGTGCTCTGAAATTATCCAATTACCGTTGGCAATTGTCGAGTGTCTGTGCTGTAGTGACTGGCAGAGTAATGTAATACTCTTCCATGTCAGATAGTGGCAGTCGGTAGCTTAATTGCCTTAATTATTCTTAGAGACAAGAGAATTAGTTATGTACGGAGCCCCTAAAGGGACATGGGGGGGGGTATCGCGAGCTCGCACGAGAAACTTTCGCGCGTGTGCACTAGAAACTTTTAACGTAATTTTTCCCCCATGTCCCTATAAGCGGCTCCATAGTGATGCATGCAGGTTTTTAAAAAGAAAAAAAGTGCAAACTCTGAACTGGTCCCTGGACAAAATTCTGGCCCAGGTGAGGTCCCTAATGAGTTGGTGGTCAAAAGAAATCAGACAGTGAACTCGAGGCGACACAGTGAAAGCTAGCTTTTGTTCGGCTTTACTTTCACTGGGGATGTGACGACACCCACTTTGCTGTGCTTGGTGTGTGGCGAGAAGTCCAACAGTGCCACGGTACCGAGCAAGCTTAAACGCCATCTCCAAACAAAACACCCATTACTTCAAAACAAGCCGATGGATTATTTTGTTCTCCTGAGTGAAAACACAGAGAAACGGGCAACTTTTATGAGAAAAACCACAAAGGTAAATGAGAGAGAGCCCTCAAAGCTACGT
>JAQMYF010000009.1:7286101-7305573 GCA_030014195.1 Neosilurus mollespiculum
TGTATTAAGCTACAGAGTGCCGTTTTGTAACATTTTTGGTTTGTGGTGTGCCGCAAGATTTGTTCAATGTAAAAAAATGTGCCGTGGCTCAAAAAAGGTTAAAAAACACTGCTCTAGATAGATAATTTCTGCATTGTTCTACAAAACTTAAGCCTTTGCGTCAGCAGACATCTTTCTGCTGCTTTAAAATGTTACTAAAAATAGCCATGGCAATGCACAGATTTGAGACATCAAGATTTTTTTTTTTCAAAGCACATTTAAACAACTGAGTCAACACACATGAAACAAAACTGACCAATATCCTAATAAGAAAATTACAAAGCAGTATATTAAGTATTATTAAATGAGTATAATGGTGGAAATTAGGACCACTACACCACTATTCCAACTAATTTTCAGTGTAAGGTATAGAGGTTTTCTTTTTTTCCTCTTGTCCATGATAATCACACATGTAATTTTTGACCAGACCTTTTTTATTTTTTCCTTTTTGTACAGCACTTTGGTCAACCTCAGGTTTGAATATGATATAAGTGAAGTTGATTTGACTTCACTGTAATGCGCTGCACATTTGGTGAATGGTGATGAGATTGGAAACTTTGCATTATTCTTTTAAACCATAATCTTTCGTATACCTGAAGTGATACAATGGTACAGATTCTCATTCACAGAAGTAGCTTCCTGTCCTAAATATACCCCTTTCTCCCCAGTCCATACCAACGTTCCCAAGTGACCGCAGTGCATCATGGAACATTGGGGAGAAGAGGTTCCCTGAAGAGGATTCGGACACGGTGACCACAAGCTCGGAGTGATTTGAGATAGAATGATACATTTCTGCTGAACCTTTCAGTTATGTTTCAGGTTTAATATTTACATGCATGTTTCAGAATTTTTTTTTTTTTTTTTTTTTAATTTGTCCTGTAAGAAAGTTAGATTGTAGAACTGACTAAACACAGGAATCATTAGACTTCGTCCTCATCCTGTTAATCTGGACTGCAAAGCTGAAACAAGGTGACATATTTTTTCTTTCTCTTAAAATTAGTTAGCACATGCTTTTGTTCACCCTTATCTAATATATATGTATGTGTATATACCATAGCTATTTATGCACGTGATGTCAGCACTTTCTGTTTTCGTTCTTGTAATGCATTTTTTTTTTTTCGAAGTCTGTTTTTAGGGAGAAATCGCAATGATGTTTCCTAATGTTTGTAAATAAAATGATCAACTATGCATTTTATTTAAATATCTTTTTTTTATTTTTTTTTTCCTTGTGTCGATTGTTGTAACTAACTAAGCCACTTGATGGCGCTGTGGTGTCCGTTTTTGCCTCTAAAACGCCATATGTAGGGTTGCCAGGTCTGCGAAATATAACCACTAAATACAAATTCCTGTATAGTGAATCTGCCTTAATCATATTTCTTTCAGTAGATGTATATCTCTAGAGAGAAACACCCTTCCCTCGTTACTTGGGTTTCAGTATATTCTCCATTTCCGGGGTGTGTAATAATTGTATTTATTCATCTAAAACATGTCTAGAATATAATTACAGCTGCGAACTATCCCCAGAATGCATACAAATGAATGTTTTTTTTTTTTTTTTTTATCACATGTGAGTTTGAGGTCGTCAATACCACAGAAAAAGAGCAGTTTGTGGTCCTGTAATTCTTTCCCACCTACATGTTGTAACTCTTATATGCTACAGATACGTGCTTAGATCATGACTTTTTTCTGAATCATTGATATGAGACAGTCACTACACTGATGAGCAACATTCCACTTCTTTGCCTTTATTGTGAAAGGTGGTATTCTTGTTAAGCTCTTTAAACAAAAGAAAATGAATATTCCAGTAATATCCATAATTTACACACTAAATTGTTGGTTTGTGTACAACACACAGTCTAACAAATAGGCAAGAGGCTGTGCATTGCAAATTGCTGTTAAAGGTCAGATAGTATGCCCATCTTCAGACCTGTGTTGTTTTTTTTTTTTATTGTAGACACCATTGAAGCACCAAAGTGTGATTCCTAACACAAAACCTCCACGGGTCTTCAGGATGCTGATTCCCCACCTTCCCTTGAAACCCTGAATTTGAACATGCATGCTGGACAGCCTGTTTGGCTTCTTCCTCCCATTTATATTCTTTCTGCTCTCTGAGCCTTCTCTGCTCTGATTGGTTGCCTGAAAGTGCCATGCTTAGCGCACGGAGAGGTAGACCATGATGGGTGACGATACAGCTGGCCGGAGGTGGAGGCCAGCTAATCAGAAGTCGCAGCACTAAGATGAAACACTAGTGTATTATCGCAAATAAATAAAATATTGGTGAAAACCTTGTGTTTATGGCCAGCTCAAACAACCCAAAGGGAAAACGAACGCATCTACCATGGCTACACTGTAACAACATTAATGGGTCAAAAAAAAAAGTGTGAAAAGGATACATTATGATTTTTTAAAAATAAATAAATAAAAAAATATTCTGAATGCCCTTTCATACAAGTCAAGGGAATGTTCCTAAAAGCCAGGATGTACCCCACCTTCGCTCGGTGTCAGCTGCGATGGACTCCAGCCTCCATAGTAGGATCAGGCAGTTCAGCAATTGAGTGAGTTTATATCACTATTAGTGGAAAGTCATCACATTTCCTGACTGTATATTTAGGTCCATATGGAACATCAGCAGCAGCAAGGGGCTTCTGAGATGAGAACTCCAACCAGTTGTAGTACATCAGCTACCAACCATAAAATGAAGTAATAAAGATATTACTGTTTCTAGCCGGAAATGTTAAGTATTTTTTATTATTATTATTTATAAATGTATGAGTTCTTAACACAATGACTAATTCATGAGCTTGAGATAAGTAGGATGGTGTAAAATGTATGCTTTCCCACCCTGGACCAAAACAAACCCAAACTGCTCGGATAAAGGAAAACAGCATTTTTTTTAGAAACATTGTGTTTGGATATGATTCCAGGCTTTCCTGCTTGAGCCTTAAAAGGTAGTGTTTCAACAGCATATAAACAATGTAACCGCATGTAGACACCAAACAAGATGAAACCGTGGGAAATGTTAATGTTTTTCTCAAATATCTTGGTAACGTACTAAGAAAAAGCTTTATTATATGCACTGCAGTTACACTCTCCATTAACCACTTCCCGAACGTCTATGGAATATGATGTATTGAGTAACAGCTTTACCTTAACAACTCGTGTACTTTCAGGAAATTTTAGTGTTGTGTTGAATATCCCAAGAGACGGCCTTTCATGTGGTGGCTGCTCATAAATGCCATGCGCACATGACCTGTGTTAAACAGCACTCAACTCTGTCGTGAGTGAAACCAGTTTCAGGCAGAACGCCAGACCGAAGACATTTGTTAAAATGATTAAGAAATTATACATTTTTGTTTGATGGGTGACCTTCCTGTGGAGCGTCATCTGCCATGTCTGCCTTCTGATATTACCTCGGTACCATAAGCGGAAAAGTTTATCTCTCTATCATTCCAGGACTCCTTCCGCCATCCCCGAATGCACCACTTTAAATCTCGACGTTTTAAATCATTTCCTTCCACTTTTCCTAATGAGCGTCATAGTGGTAGTGGTAGAATGAAAAGGTCAGCCCAGACTTCTCGGTCCCCAGTAACAGATTCCCGCTCCTCCTGAGGGATCCCAAGATATTCTCTGAAATATAATCTTTCCGATTGTGACGGGGTGTACAGACTCTGCTCCTGGTTTTCTGTTTTATTATGTATGATATAGCTTTACCAGGAGGTGAATGCATTTATACATTCTATAAATGTATAGAAAAGTCCACATGGAAAGGCCCTTGACTGAGATTCAACCCCAGAACTCTCTTGCGGTGAGGTGACAGTGTTGTGCTAAAAATGTTTAGCCACCATCTCACCCACATTGTTGACATGGCGAGGTTTTGTAAGATGTTTAATATCTACTGAAGGAGTCGCTCTGTTGCAGTCAGTCAGGGGTTTTTTTTCACCATGAAAACTTCTTGGTAAGATGACAATGTGGTGTGTTTGCCCCCCCCATTTCATTTGAGGTAAATGATCCGTATTCGCAGTCTTGTTGAAAAATTTTGCGCCTGTGCGAAATTCACATTTTCGAAGTATGATAATTCCTGCCAATATGACAATCGAAGATATTGGAAGGTTTTGAGCATAATGATGGTATTTTCGGCAAAAACCAACCAGAAACATCACACTATATCGCTTACACGCGAGTCAGCTTTTAATTTCAAGACGGCGGAAAGATGAGAGGCTGGTTCAGGGTGACTGCTTATAGCTGCTATAATGTGATAACAGGTAAAACCTCTGTCGTATACACCACACAACAGGAAATTGTACAAATTCCTAGGATAGTATGAAACTCACTTGTGTGACACAAAATGCTGTTGACCCTTTTGTCATGGTGTTTTAAACAAGTAAAAAAAAAAAAAAAAATCTTCCTGTAAGTGACTCTCGACCGTGTCCTCTGATGTCCTATGGCTGTGTTACAATAGACATACAATTATAATTTCCTTTTTGGGTCATCTGCTGTGCTCAGAATGGTATGCTTTTCTTATTATGGTCCTATGATTGTGCTTCGTTAAACCCACGGGAATTCCTTATATGCCCACTTGTATTGTATGGTATCTTTTTTAAAATAATGACGACGTATGTAATGTAACCGACATCATCCGAGTGTCATACATGAATTTCTTACGTTTTCCCCACAAGAAACATGCAACTCATACTTCGTGAAAGCTTTTAAATCCACCTCAACGAAACATACAACAGCCCCTTCTGTCATTGCACTGTCAAATACGTACAAAAAACAAAACAACAAAGGGATTTTAAAGGTGCTTGTTCGCTAGAGAATAGTTGATGTGTTTAATCTTCTGTTATCAGTTCATTTTGGTTGAATACAAAGGTTTCCTGGAGAAACCGTCCCAGCTGCAGCACGGTGGCGTAGTGGTTAGCATGTCTGCCTCACAGCAAGAAGGTCCTGGGCTCGGCAGTTTCTATGTGGAGTTTGCATGTTCTCCCCATATTTGCGTGGGTTTCCTGCAGATATTCTGGTTTCCTTCCACAGTCCAAAAGGACTTTAGGATAATTGGCTGTTGGATTTGACTGTGAACGGGTGTATGTGTGTTGCCTTGTGATGGTCTGGTGAGCCGTTCATGGTGTTGGTTTGGTGTTCATAAGTGTCGGCTGAGATAAGTGGTTAATAGCTCTGATTCACATCTTATTTTGGTTCAGTGTCTGTTTACAATAACAATAAGACTGCAGGATGGGAGGAATGAACTTGAGCACGTGTTGATAACTTGGAAGTGTAACACCAATTTGTAAAAAGTTAACATGTCTAAGGTGAAGACTTCTGCACTCTTGCTAGCCTCAAAATTGTTTATCAATATCATGGCGCCAGGTGCAGGGGTCATTGACACTCGTGTACAGGAGGAAGCAAATGGTTTCAGAAAGACATTGTGGCTGATTCCATTTTATTTCCTAAAGATAACTATAATCCTTTTTTTCTATATTTAATGTGCCTGGTAAGTGAATGGGCCCCTTTAAACTAAACTTATCCTTTCTTATTATAAAAAAATTCTATAATAAATTGCCTGTAACAGTATGATGTACCCCCAACCCATCCTGCCAGCTGTTAAATCCCTGAATTGTCATAAGAACTGCAGAACATTTTGTATAGCATCACAGTACAGTATATCTTAATTCTGAAATCTGGTTTCTGTCTTGCGCATCCTCTTTTAGATCCTCAGTCTGACATTCGGTTCCTCTGCCTAACAAGGACGGCAAAAAAAAGAAAAGAAATAAGCGTTCTTAAGCATTTGACCTGACTACCATATTTGCTTATCTCTATCCAGCTTCACTGTTGATGTAGGATCATATGTGAATTTTTCTAAAGTGAGAATGTAGCAGAAAGATCTGGTATACAACAGTATTTTATGGAAACCCAACAGAGATTAAAAAAAATAATAATCTGTAGATAAAATGTATCTTATAATGGCATGTAAAGAGGGAAAAACAAGTCATGGGCTTGAAAGCTGGTCATATTGAATCAATACACCTTTTCATGAATGACTGCGGGCACCACCTACAATTTTTCTCTAACTGCCAGATGTCTGCCCCTCTAACCTACTACCCTTTTCCTCCTTTGGTCTCTCCCTTGACATTTAATATTACTTATCTCTGAGTCTCTTTATCCATTTATGTTGTTTTGTGTGATTTCCTGGAGATTCAGTGCCCTTTCCTAGGAGCGCATCAGCAGTGTCCATCCTCTACACAGGATTACCAGAGCACAACATTGAGTTGTTTTTTTTTTTTTGACCTATACTGTAGTCCTTTCCTCACAAGTTCCTTTTGTGCTGCTGGGTTTGAGGTTGTTCTAAAACCCTTGGCCTTTAAGTCTCTAACCGAAGTCGACATCCTACAGCCTGCTTGGGAAAATGCTGGCTATGAGAATAGCTATTACCTTGGGGATGTGTATATAATCCATACTGGACTGCTTCTGAACTTCTGGCATAATAAATAAAATCTTTTAGCTCTCCTTTGGGGGGAAACACTGATCCTCAAGCAGCCATAGTTTCGACATGGATTAGAGAAGCATTTCCTTTGTCAGTGAAACCTTAAAGCATATTCACCAAGGGGATTTCTGACTGTTTCCCCAATTAATTCAAAAATATATTTTCCTGAGAGATTTTTTTTTCTGTTAATGAGTGTAAACATGATGTGCCTTATTCTTCAAAAGGATAGATTTCCTATCGGGGAGATGGTTCTGAAGAATATAGACTACAAAAGTAAGTCATTGAGTAAGTTCTATAATCTCCAGGTGTTCATTTGGTTGAAATGAAGCAACGTTACACGGTTAATTCATTACAGCAAGTGAAATGTATTGTATGAGATATTTGATATGAATGCCACAGCTTATGAAGCCTGGGAAAGACATGGAGGAAAAAAATTCTGTGGAAGGGCAAAAAACAAAGTTTTTTTTGAGATATGGAGTGACTTTTGCAAGATCTTGCAAAATGATGCCAAAGTTTCTTGATCTCACCAAAAAAAAAAAAAAAAAGATTTATTATTATTTTTTTTTTGTCCTTTATGTCCCTTCTCAAGCTCCATAACAGCTGGATTTAGAAATGTCCACCAACTGGGGGCATCCATGGCCTTATGGTTAGAGAAACGGGTTTGGGACCACACTGTTGCTGGTTTGATTGCCAAATGTGTGGTGACCGGGGGAGTTAGCAGCACCTTCCCTTCCTCCACCTTCATGGCTGAAGTGCTCTTGATCAAGGCACCTAACACCCAACTGCTCTCCAGGCACTGCAATGTGTGGCAGCCCACTGCTCCGATGTGTGTGCTCACTTTGGATGGGTTAAATGCAAAGCCAAATTCCCCTTGCAGGATTAATACAGTATATCGGATTGTGGCCGGCAGTCTGAAAGAGTAACTAAGGTTTGCGTATGATTAATGCTAAAGTTGATGTAAGCCCCAAAGGACTGTAGTCTCTGGTGGGCTTTTTATTTAGCCAATCCAACCAATATTACATGTATTTGTATTTGCAGTCATTTCAAAATAGTGCCACCCCATCCACAAGCCGTGAAGTCTCACCGAATTGATGAGGATATGACCACCTAACCATCATGCCTGTGTGCAGTTGTTGCCACAAAATTGAAATCAGATGATTGTGTTGGATGCTTTTATATGCCATAGTTCACAACTTCCCTTCACCGAAACTAAAAGATCCAAACCTGTTTCTCCATGGCATTGCTCCTTGGCACAAAACAAGCTCCATAAAGACATGATATACCAAGAGGAGTGGAAGAACTGTGAAGAGTGTTCTGTACAGAGCCATGATCTCAACCCTATTTAAGAACTTTGGGATGTACTGGAATGCTGACTCCAGAGCTCCTCACTCAACGCCAGTGTCTGACCTCCTTACTGATGCTTTTTTTTAGCAAAATTACCACAGATCCCCACAGCCACACCCCAAAATCTATGATGATCACCTCTGAAAAGTGGAGCATATCAGAACCACAACCGGGGAATATATTCTGCAGGAAACACGTTCGCATAACATCAGTTTTCATGTTCTCCCAGTGCTTGCATGGGTTTCCTCCAAGTACTCCAGTTTTCTCCCACAGTCTAAAAACATGCACATTAGGCTATCTGACTGTTCCAAATCACCTCAAGTGTCAATGGTTATGTGCATGTGTGTTGCCCCATGATGGTCGGGTGAGCTGTTTAGGGGGTACCTCGCCTTCGCCCATTGTTGGCTGAGATGTGCTCCAGCCTCCCCGCAACCCTAGTAGGATTTAAGTGTTTCAGCAAATGAAAGGAACAGTACTCCATCCAGAGCACTGAAACTGTAAAGTCCTGGTGGTACGTTGCGGCACAATAATATGTGATACCCTAGACTACACTCCGTCTACTGCGAATGTTGTTCATTAAACAAAAGATTTACCAGCTTTGTCTAGACGCTGTGTTCTGAGAAAAGCAACAGAGGAGACAAAACCCATTAATAGCATCCATATCTCCCAGAGCCATCCACGTTTAATGACAGCCCTGACAAGCTTTCATCAGGAAAGCAAGTAATTTTTGGCGCACGCGTGTGTGTTACTGAGTGAGAGGGAGTTTTTGACTTTGAGTCACTTTAGGCCACTTCTTTTTCTCTCAGCAGGTGGTTTATTATATCCAAAAAGAGGAAGATCGTCCCACTCGTCCTCTCGCTTGCTCTTCCTTTTCCTCCTTTGGGCTTTCATATTGTGAATGCTGACGGCATCAGAGTGCTGCTGTTGATATGCAGATCAGGAAAACTAAATGTCAAGGAGGTCATTTTGTGAAAATGTATTTAAATATATGGTGATTTTATTATGTTATTACGCTTTTATTCAACTTAATAAATGGCTGCATGTGTAATAAAGCAGGAGATCAGGAACATTGCTGGCTTCAAATTGTGTGCCAGTAAACACCGCCCTGTGGCTCATGAACTGAGGGGTTGAACGGAAAAACCATGTCCCCTGATGAGCAGGAAATGTGGGAAAAATTGTGAAATGAAGCCATTGTGTAGGTTTGTGTTTTTCTGATTGACTGAAGCACAGAGTGAGGATGAGTTTTTCTCAGGATGAAGCTCTAAATTGAGACTGTTTATCAGCAGGACTGCACCTCTGGGACGACTCAGGCTGTGTCTCGTTTTAGAGTTATCAGATTTTTAGTGGACATTGAGGAGGAGTGGGGTGGAGAGAAAGAGGGAGAGACGGTGAAGGGAGATGACAGGATGACGGAGATAAGAGCTGGTGGGTGGATACTGAAAAAGAACGAAAGTGTTTACACTGTGATCCAATGAACACTTACCAAAAAAAAAAAAAAAACCTCATTCCAGTAAAGTGCTCCCTTTTCTTTTCTTCCCAATTTCACTTCTTTCAACACTGTCTTTTTACTTCTTTGTTTCCTTTTATTTTATTCCTTTAATTACTTTGTCTTTATTTTTCTTTTCCTCTCTTGCACTCTTTTTATTTTAAAAATGTGTTGCAATGTGTTCTTCCCTTAATCTTATTTTTTTATATTTTACTGTTTCTTTCTTCTTTCTTTCCTTTTAATAAAATGTCAAATTTCTTTCCTTTTACTAAAATGTTTGATTTTTTTCTGTTTTCTTTTTTTATTTTTGTTACTTTCTTCCTTTCTTTTCATTAAAACAAATATCTATTATTCTCCAATAAATTACATTTTAATTTGGTCTACTTTCTTCCTTCCTTTTAAATAAAAATGCCTCTTATCTTTTTTTACTTTAAATACTTTATTTCTGCATTTTAGTGTTTGTCTTTCTTTCTTTTCATCCTTTCATCTATTTAAATTTTCCCCTTAACTACATTTTCACTTTTTTCTACTTTTTTCTTGGTTCACCACCCCCCATCTTTCTCTCTTTTCTTTTCATTTTAAAAATGTTTTGCTTCTTATTCTTCCTAAGATCTTTTTTTCATTGTTTTTTCTTTCTTTCTTTTTTCCTTCTTTTCATTTTAAGATGTTCCTTGTCTTTTATTCTTCCTTTAATTATTTTTGTTTTGTTTTTGTTTTCCTTTTTTTCTTTCTTTTCATTAAAATACCTCTTGACTGTCATTCTTCCTTTAATACTATTCATTTGGTCCTCTTTCTTTCTTTCCATTTTAGAGAGTGTTTCTTTAATTTTTCCCATAATTATCTTTTCAACCCAAGAATATAGATATTATTCCTTGTCCATCCTTCTTTTCAGGTCGGTCTGAGAAAGCTTCATCCTTCAATCACATTTGTTCCACTTAGCTTGATAAATGAGTGAGAAGTTAACCATAACCATTAATACAGATGGGCTCTGTTTACATCCTAAAGGTCACATGATTGATCTGTCATGGTCAGAAATATTTCCGTGTATAATGATTCTGTATGTAATGAAAGCATCAGTGATATTAATATCTAAACTCAGGGTGCAGTCCAGACAGGGGTTCAGAAGGGGGGAAAAGCCTGTTCTGACTAAAAGAAAAAAATTGGGTTTAATATGATTGAACTGTGTCTGTTTGAGTACATAATGAAAACAGAGGCGATGCTAAAAATGTTGCATGACTCACCGTGCTAAAGTCTGAGGCAATGTTGTTTTCTTCTCTTTTTTTCTGAATGGTATGATTTTTGCACTGATAGAGTAGACTAGAAGTGCCATGACATGCTCCTTTGTTATAGTTTTCTCCATTTTAGGAAAACACTTACTGGACTATTTCTGTTATAGCCATGTATGAAAGTTTCTGCAGTTTTCCTTGAGCATGCTGAAAGCTCTGTCATTTCTGAAGAAGCTGCAGTTTGGCTCAGTCGCCTCGTCCTAACTTCTGTCATTTGGACTCTTAGCATTTTATATTTATATACGTCCTGCTTTCTGTCAGGCCTGTTTTCCTCACACATTTACATACTGTCTCTTACTGTGTGTGTGTGTGTGTGTGTGTGTGTGTGTGTGTGTGAGTGAGAGAGAGAGAGAGAGAGAGAGAGATTTTACACATTCTCATAAAGAAACACATACACTATGAAGCCTTTGTGCGGTTGCCAGGCAGTCGGATATTATCCCGCTGTCTCTAATATATCATTTATTTTTCTTTCATTGGTTTTTCACTCATCTCTGGATAACAGCATTGACACTGGGCCTGATTTAAAATTCCAATAATATACAATCTGTTCTATTCATACAGAAAGAAAGGGGGATTTTTTTATTTTATTTAATTTTTTTTAAATTATGGTGTAGTGCAAATACTGGATCTTGCAGATCTTCTTACCTAAATCGAATTGCAATCAACGCTTAGCAAAACCACTGACATAAAATTCTCAGAAAAGAGACTATTTTTATTTATTCATTATTTTATTTATTTTAATAAAAATAATTATTTTTAAAATACAGAAAAAGAAAAGAGTATTACTAATCATAAAGGTATAAAATATTCATTATGCTTCAATGAAGTCATGAAAGCTGTTGCTAGGCAACTGAAAAACATTTTTTAAGCAGTGCATACACCAGCCTGTAGCTATGTGAGGCATTTGCTAGCTAGCACACAACAATCAAGGCATTTTTGAATGGTAAACAATAGAAAGACAGAATGACAGTTAAAGTAATACAAACTGAAAGCGCATGCCAACATTTGCCTCAGATATGTTGTTAAAAACATAAAGAAATTATTGAGAACACAAACTGAATAGAACACTGTCATTAGCCGACTGGGAATCTTCTTGCATTTAGCATAAACTAGTGATCTAATGGGCAGCATGGTGGCATAGTGGTTGGCACTTCTGCCTCACAGCCAGAAGGTCCTGGGTTCAAGTCCTCAGCTCGGTGGGTCCGTTTCTGTGTGGAGTTTACATGCCCTCCATACTTATAAGGGTTTCCCTCTGGGTTCTCCTCTTTCCTCTCACATTCCAAAGACATGATTATTAGGTGAATTGACTGTTCCAAATTGCCCTGAGTATGAATGGTTGTGTGTATATTGGTCCTGCAATGGACTAGGAAGCTGTTCAGGGTGTACCCCGTCTTCACCCAGAGTTGGCTAAGTCTCTAGCCTCCCTGTGATCATAGTAGGATTAAGCAGTTCAATGAATGAAGAGTTGAAATTTTTAAATTATATGTAGTAGTATGTGGGGCGTAGACACTGACTCGTCCTTTGTGGCACCAGGATGGTAATAGTGAAACATTGCCCTTAGAAATATTGCCACATGGACAAGTGACAGAAACAAGTGAAAAGTCTGATGATAAGTGTCCTTGAGCTGTTACTGAGGTGACCATTGTGTGGGAGGTAGCAGAGAGATGAATGAAGGAGTGGGCTACTAACAGAATTACAGTTTATTCAGGATCCTGATGGCCTGCAGGTTCTGGATTGAATGCTGATTGATGTCATTTTGGTAACCCATCCATATGCTGAGTGATTGCGATCGGTGGTCATTTTGTGAGCCTCCATCAGAACTTGGTGCTTGCATGGCTTGACCTTCTTGAAGGATCCGTTCACATCAGGCACAAAGATGGATACTGTGCTGCTGTTGCAGTCTACCAATAGTATCACTGTTGTGAGGTAGTTGGTTGTATCAAATTGAGCATAAAAATTGCTAAGGTCTTTACATAGTATGCATTTTCCCACATTTTTAATCTTTGATGAAGCACAAACCGTTGTACCTACGCTTGAGTCATTTATTATGGCTCGGTCCCCTGAAGGGATGGAGTGGATGAGAATTGTTTTGTGGTAATAGCTTCATGGTGGGGGTGGTTCAGGGGAGTACAGATTTTCAGCAAAAGCTTCAGGGCATTAGGTCTATACTTTGTAACCGTTTAATCAGCTGCGGTGGTATACAGTGCTCTTGCAAATTATGGAATAGACGTATGGAAGAGTAGGGTGTGTGAGAGCAAAATTTGGCAGCATTAATAAGTCAATTGTATATTATAGATTCTGGTAATACTGGGATATGTGCTTGCAGCTGGGCTGCCTTTTTATTTCTCTTAGTTGGGTTTGGGGTTTTCTGGTTGAGATATTTCTCTGGGAATTCCAAAGTTTGTGATAAATAAAGGTTTTTAGCTTTCATCCATCCAACCATCCAGTACTATTCATCTGCTTATTCATCAGGGTCATCAGGGCAAACTGAATTCAATCCCATCTGACGTTGAGTGAGAGGCAGGGTCCACCCTGAACTTGTCACCAATCTATCACAGCGTTTCAGGTTGGTGAGGGGGTTTGTTACCACTACGTAATGGAAGATTCTAGTTTTCAAGTTTTACTGTGTTTCTTTTGTTTGTTTTTTTTAAATCCTGTACAAGGTTTTGTTTGTTGTCTAGCAGGAAAGTGCCATCATGTCTGATCATGTCACTATAAATTTGTGACTTCAACATTCAAGCATGCTTCTTCTTCCTCTTTTTCTTTTTATTTATTTATTTTTAATTTTGTGTTGTTTGGGTTCTTTCTAGACTGGTCTACAGGACTAGAGATTAGTAGTCTCCAAACCTGGGCCTGGTGTAATGCCATAATTATATATCACACCTGATCCATCAGTTAACTCTTACACCCCTTCCTGAGTACATGTTGAAATTGGACTTGGTGATTGATCAGATCACTGGGGTTGTTTCCTAAACAGTGGTTTATAATCGAAGGTTGGGGTTTTCATAGTGCCTGAATTTGATGCTATGATACCAAGTTGTATTTTGGGTATGCAATTGAAAACCAATATTCTTGAGATATCATTGAAGGTCAGAAGATTTATTCTTAGCACTTGCAACTGTATTCATTACTGTAGACAGCAGGCACACTGAACTGTTGGTCAATTACCACAGATATTACTGCCTGTGCATCATATCTGGGAGCATAACTGTGTTCCTACATATATTTTATTATTCCCACTTGAAGGGAATTGGGACATGAATGTTTTTATTTGCAGAATTGAGTACAGGGTCTGAAAAAAATGTTGTGGGACAGTGCAAAGTACCAAAAAGTGGACATAAATGTGGGCATAGCTTAAATATTCATATATTCATTCACTTGCCAAACTACTTAATCCTGCTGTTGTGGAGGGAAGGCAGGAACCTATATCAGCCAGTTCTGGGTGATGACAGGGTACACCCTGAACAGCTTGCCAGACCATCACAATACCAAAACACACATAGCTATTCACACCAAAGAACAGCCAATTAGCCAAGTTAGTGCAAGTTTTTGGACTGTGGGAGGAAACTGGAGTACCCAGAGAAAACCCACACAGAAACACCCTCACTGAGCCCAGGACTCGAACCCAGGACCTTCTCGCTGTGAGACGAATGCCAGCTTAGAAATTTACTTTCATTAATTTGAGATTAAAATGTATTGCTACCTGAAGCTATTTTTAGCTGCTCGCTGTGAATTTTGTTCCCTATAAGTAAAAGGAAAATTCATTTAACCTTGTTTCAATGCTTGTTTTGTTTATATTTAGTGTAAACTGACCTACTGTGTTTATTGGAAAATATTCTGGGTGGGTATAAATTAAAGTAACTGCTGGACAACTCAAATGTATCTGGGCAGGAAAAACCTGCACATGACAAGCCTTTGCTAAATGAATTGCACAGCATATTTAACCAAAGCTTTGTTGAGATATTAGATATGTCCACGTTGCTTGCTTTACATACCACCATGAGCCATGCTCAAGCAAAATCCCTTTGTTTTGCCTACAGGTTAATATGCATGCATATACTGTAAATAAACTTGGTGTATGCATGTGTTCACACTGACATGCCTACTTATAAAAAGTATTACTGATAATGTGGCTGTGTAAAGCAGTGTCTAGCATCAGCATTGCCAATGCTCTATTTGCTTTAAAAAGGGGAACAATATAACCTCTAATGTCTTGGATGTTTACTTCAGCTTTTATGCTTCCTCTTTTGCTGCTAGTCACCAACGTTATTAGTTTCCACTTCCAAAAAGGTGGTTCTTTTCTGGATGTTTTGGATTCTGTTTCCATAAAAGATTATTCTTTTAACACAAAAGGTTGGGAAGATGGATTAGGAAGTGTGACTACCTGGACAGACACCAAACCTGGCTTCATTGTACACCCAATTATAGTATGTACCATGATTTATTATGTGTTTATCAGTAACTCTATTAAATGATACCAAACTCTGAGCTTCAACCCTATGTGATATAACCACCCAGGCCATTCATTCAACAGGCAGCTGGTGGCATAGTGGTTAGCATGTCCACGTCACAGCAAGAAGGTCCTGGGTTCGAGTCCCAGGCTCAGAAAGGGTGTCTCTGTGTGGAGTTTACATGAGTTTGATTTTGAATGGTTAGGTATGTGTTTGGCCCTGCGATGGACTGGTGAGCTGTTTAGGGTGTACCACGCCTTTATGCGGAGTCGGTTGAGATAGGTTCCGGAAGTTTGGCAAATAAATGAATAAATTACCGAGCACCTTTCCACATAAAACAGTCAACATTTGTTAGTGCTAACCTAAATAAGCTCTTCTTTGTATTTTCGACAGTGAGGGAATTTCAGAAGACACATTCAGTATTACTTCAGCGAGAAGCCAAGAAGTCAAAGGGAGCCTCACACATGGCATCTGAGTTGAATAGATAAGTGGAACAAAATGAATGAATGGGAAATTATTTCACATATTAAAGCATGGTTGTGCATTTTACTTTGCCACTAGGTGACCAAATAAAATGGGTTCATGACCCAAAACTCTAAGTAACTCTAAGAAACCCAGTAAGGCTGCTGTGTCACCAGTAAAAAGACAGGTTTATCACTAAACACGAATCTGAAACTCAAAAAACAGAGGCTCATACACCCCAGCTCAGACTCATGCAGAATAAAAAAACACAATCTTACTAAGGGTGGCAGGATATGAACTTGGCAAAACCACACCAAACATTAGCAGTAACATAGAATGTGATCTTGTTAAATGGATAATTCTACTAACAAGACAAGTCATACAGATAAATGCAGGAATCAGCTATCGAAAGGCTGTGAAAAGAGAAGTAAACTTTCCTGCTTTCACTTCAGACCATATTTGGGAATATTTATTTATTTCTTTCAGGGGTAAAGCTGATTCAGCCCTTAAAGGAGCTGTGCTACTCTTATAACACCACCCTTGGACACCTATCACTAGAGATCTATATATTGGGAGCTCCACCTTCAGGCAGTGGCTACATCTATATATTATCCATATTTTTATTATAAATACACTGCCGGCTCAAAATAAATAAATAAAAATTGCACACACAAATATGTTGTTGTTCCACCTTTAGCCTTGTTTACATCATGCAATCATCATGCCACTGTTTCAACAAACTTAAGCAACATAACATTTATTTCCATTCAGTGTTGGGTTCATTTTTCACCGATGTCTTGAATTGATCAGGGAAAAACTAAACCAATCCATAAAGTCTTCTCCAGCACATCCCGAATATTTTCAATAGGGTTAAAGGTCAGGACTCTGGGGTGCCAATACATATGTGACCCATCACAGCAAAGTGGGTATTATTTTGGAAATTCTTAATTCTTAATTTGTAGAATTTTAATCTGATTAAAAGGTTTCTTGGCTGGTTTTGGTTAGTTACTCCAAAACTAGCAACAGGTGTTAGAAAATTGGGTATTATTTTAAAGCTTAGGATATCAGCTACAAAATTGTATCAATAACTCAAAATTAATAATTTCCGACTTAATACCCACTTTGCTGTGATGGGTCACAGATGTGAAAATGATTTCTCGTGCTCCCTGAAACACTCATTCATTATTTGAGTCCCCATTTTATATCTATATCATCAGTTCATTCAGGTCATGAATCATCAGGTCATGAGTGAGGTCAGCTGACTTCATTTTATTGCCACATTAATGTTGCTGAGCCTCGACCTGACCAACTGGAGCAACAATGCCATGGAGATTGCATGCTGTGATCAAAGCTAAATGCACTCATCAAAATATTAGTGTGTGACTTTTTTTTTGGCCGGGTAGTGTGTGAACTATGAACTTTGCATTGTGTTTGGCAAATTCGAGTCTTTATGGCATCTTTCACCTCAAGCCATTAATTTCTCACTACTTACACGTACACTTCAACTAATTCCTGACTCAGGTTTTAATGAGGGTCTTATGTTAACGGATATGTTATGGTACAAATTATATATATACCAACATAGCTGTATTATAATTATGGTTGGCATGGTTTTTAATGTGTTTTCATGTTGTTTTCCCTAACGAAAAGCCACAGTTTATTGTCATAAAGGCTTAATGACTGATGGTCATCATTTGAAACAACAATCAAAGCAGCCTATTTTTTTTCCCACCATGATTTTAGAAGTTTATTAAATTTTGGGGTTTTCTGGGAATATCACTTACTTGGCTTGTGGTCACCGTTCACTTTGGCCAGCAGCCCAGAAGATTCCAGGGCAAACCCGAGAGAAGCTCCGAATTTACTCAGACATAAGTTGATTCCTGCTTTCATGGGAAGCTCTAGCTTTTCCGCTGAAGTAAACATGAGTAGTTATTGCATGCGGTACTGCTGTTTTGGGCCTGTTTTTCCTTTCTTACCCTTGGACATACGTAAATGTAGCATTCTGTTAAATGGACTGCAAAAATTGTGATGGTTTCTGTGCGACATCTAAAACCAACCATTTTTAATACATATAATTATATTGTTTAAGGCTTCGCCTCTGTGGTTTCACCGACAGTGAAACTATAAATTACACTGCTTTTTTGTTATAATTGCAGAAGTTATTTGTACTCATCCAAGCCACCAAAATGTGATCCCTCAAGCCACTGGCATGGTGTAGTTTGTACCTTCAGAGCTTTGTAGTTATGTTCATTTCTCTAAGCCTGGTGTGAGAATGAAATGAAAATAGCATAGGTTAGACTTATTAAATGAATCAAATCCTTGTCCCAGCTTAGTGTTTAAACTGGCAGTGTGTATGTGTGGCTAGATGGGCTTTGAGATGTTTCATGGTTAGTGGACCACCAACTGCAATCTCATGGGTGGTCGTCATAGAAACAAAAGCATGAAGGAGACGGTCAATAGAAGGGAGGTAAAAAGGTACGTCAATATCTCATTGTAAAGTGTGTGTGTGTGTGTGTGCATGCAAACATTCTTCTGAGATTTTTTTTATTGACTATTCCATTTAGGACTAAGCCAAGTTTTCCTGTAGTTGATTAGAAAAAAAAAGGGGGGGGGGGCTTTGTTTAAAGCTCTGTCACAACAAAGCAGTGAGAGATACAAGCAAATTTAGCTCTTTCCATTCACCAAGATATGACTGAACAGCAAGCAAAAGTCACGTTCCCATACCAAGCCATCATTATATTCTCGCTCCTCCTTTTAATCCCACTCTTGGTTTGGGGTTTTTTCAACAGGTTGGATGTGCAGTTATTCCCTTTTGTGTGCCAACAAAAATGACAAAACACTTGTTTACAGAGAACTATTGCAGTATTATATACAGGAAACAGCTGGGTTTCTATTTCATTAGCATGTCTGTTTTGAATGCGGATGAAATGTAATGAAATTCTCCACCCTTCATCTGTACTGTAGTTCCAGTGTCTGCTGAATCGTCCCGTGCTCGTTATGCTCTTTAAATGATGATTCCAGCTGGAAAAACAAAGCCAGACCACATGTTTAGCGATTTATCATCTTAGATTATGAATACAATCGAGACTCTTAGGACGAGGATGAAATTCTTTAAGGGTAGTTTAAAGGTTTGTTTGGTAATTTTCAAGTTATTCAAGTTATAAGTAAATTTGGAGATTGTTAAAAGGGTTTCATATGGAACTCGGTATCTTTAAAGTAGTTCAGAGTCCATGGCTTTAGATAGATGTCATCAGAAAGTGGCCATACCAGGAAGCACCAGTTCAAAATCTTTTAACATTTCATTAGTATTTACAGATGTAAACTATCATTAATAGATAACCATTCCATAGTGATCATTTAGACATTTATTCATTTGCCGACCTACTTAATCCTACAGGGGAGCGCGGTGGCCGGAGCCTATCTCAGCTGAGTCTGAGCAAAGGTGGGGTGCACCCTGAATAGCTCGCCAATCCATCGCCAAAACACTCACAACGATTCACACGTACATCTAGGGTTAATCAAGAATATACAATTAGCCTAATGTGCAAATCTTTGGACAATGAGAGAAAACTGGAGAACCCAAACGGAACCCAAGCAAGCATGGGGAGAACATGCAAACAGCACACAGAAATGCCCTTGCCAAGCCTGGGACTTGTACCAGGACCTTCTTGCTGTGAGGCAGACATGCTATCATCCTTGTCTCTTATGTTGAGCGAAAAAAAAAAGGTTTTAAATGCCTTTGTTAGACTTTGAAACATCTGATTGTGGAACACAGTGCATCCTCTGTTCTGACTTCATGCAGGAGAAAGTCTGGCTCTTGCAGTGGTGGAAGAGGAAAGTCCCGTCAGCTCGGGGTATTTCCTAAGCATGTTATTAAGACCTTTCTCTACAGTATCATGCAGACTTTGTAATCGTCATCATCCTCT
>JAQMYF010000009.1:7310032-7334612 GCA_030014195.1 Neosilurus mollespiculum
GAGCATTTTGCCAAAACTTGACCTCAAACAAAGTTGAATATTTTGAAAAGTTTGAATGGGATTTGAAATGTTGAATGCATCCCTGGAAGATGTGGAACATTTTGATGTTTGAATGGTCTAATTAGCTGAAAGTATGAATGAATGGTGAAGAATTGAAAATGTGAAAAAGTGGGAAAATGTGAAAATTTTGAACATTCTGTCAATGCATTTTAATGGGAAAAAAATCCTGAAAAACGTTGAATATTTTGGAAAGTTTGAATGTTAGGAATGAGAAAAATAGATGCCGGAATGTCCTA
Organism: Neosilurus mollespiculum; assembly: GCA_030014195.1. NCBI lineage: Eukaryota > Metazoa > Chordata > Actinopteri > Siluriformes > Plotosidae > Neosilurus > Neosilurus mollespiculum. Next base: position 7,310,329 of record JAQMYF010000009.1, read on the forward strand.
ATTGAGCTGAACGTTTTGATGTTTGAATGACGTTTCTACGATGAAAAATGTGGAAGGAAAATTCTTGCAGCATTCACAACAATAAAGAATTTGTCCGTAGAAGAACATAGATTTGAATGCTTTCAGCATTCACACCAATTACACTGTAAAATACTTCTCATATATGTAATATTTACAAAATATGTACATTTTGTAATTAGGTAATAAAATTACTTAAACAATTAGCAAGAAAGCTTACCTCGGTCTACAGGTGGCTGTCATAGGGCGGGACATAGACCGAATGGGTGGGTTGGCTACGTCCATTTCTTTTTACAGTCAGTGGTTATGACTGTCCCCTTTCTGACTCAGATTCTGTGTGTGTGTGTGTGTGTGTATGTTCGTGTGGGCCTGTACTACACAAATGAAATGTCCAAGAAGGTCTGTGTCTGTACCTCAACCATGCAATAAACAACAGAATAAATGATTCGCCATATCATTTTAAGATTGTGAATTTTTATCTCATAAATAGTACAACCAGTCATGTCTGTTAGTCCAGAGAAAAATATTTGCTGTGCTCTTTGTGTGCGAGGAGCCTCTACCAATCACAGTGGCATTAGCCAACTTTGGGTGTCTGTGTATGCAGAAGAGGGTAGATAGTACTTTTTACCAAGGGTGTTATGCTGCCCTGTGACACAGCATGAGGAGCAGTTTGGAAACCTATGGTTGGCTGACTTCACCTGTCTCAATGGTAGCATGCGTTTGCACTCATCATTCTTCATAGATCACTGGTGTACAGGACTTGATAGATGCCGGAAGTGAGGGGAAGGGGGGGCCTTTTACACTATAGTCAACTCTAAAATTATTGGCACCCAATTTAAAAAAAACAAAAATGATTATACATGTGGAGGGTTCAAAGGTATTGGCACCTCACACTATCAGACAACTGTAGGACTAACTGTACTTTTTCTTGTCTACTGAACTTTTAAGTTCTGGTTTTTTTTTTATTTAAATTGAAATACATTATTCCTTTAACAAATCTTTTCATTGACATTAAAAAAATACTTTTAAGCTTTAGACATACACTACAGTATATACACCTTTCTAGGTAAATACATACTAAAAGTGCATTTTTAATTTTAGCCATGCAATTCTTTTGTAAGAATCAGAAAGAAGCTGGAGTCCATCTGACAAATGCAGGGTACACCCTAAGCAGCTTGTCAATCTACTGCACAGTCAACCTACAGTGTAGTTTAGTACCTCTGTTTGTAGGATTATTATTTTTTGTAGGATATTGTAATACTGTAATATTGTTTGTAGGATTAATGTAGGAAAAAATATTTTAAAGCTTCCTATATAGAGAACAGATAAAGCTTCTTCTTGTAAAGAAAATGAGATTGGGGACATGTGTAGAATATCTTGAACCATAACTTCATGCCAACTGTTTTAATATAATTTATATTCTTTGGTCTGTGCATGTGACCTTTTCTCATGAACTCTGATAGGATGGTTTCAGGAGGGTTCAAAATGCTAAAATTACAGACTGATATAGTCAGAGCAAAGCATTGATTTGGTGTCCCCACACTTGGATGTTACGTTTTGGTCGTTATCCTGTTAAAAGAGTCTGTAATGTTTGAACATCATGGCAGGGGCAGCCAGGTGAGACCATTTTTTTAAGTTAGTTAGTTTAAGGGGTTCCATGAGAGGATATGTTGTGGACAAGACCATTGTTGTACAAGATGCACATATGAAAGCAAATATCAAACCCATGCACTAAACCAACCGTTGAGTGTTTCTACTAGCAGTTTGAAGACAAACAGATTAAGAAAGCCCCTGAAGATGGGCAGTTCTGAACGGCGCTCCCCAGGAGGTAGTTCCTCTCAATGAGTCCTTAGAACTGTTTGGTGTGATAGTACCTACTGATAAAATACGATATCTTACATTGTGTTTAGGGGATTTTGATTGTATGCAGGCATCATTTTTTCACCAAATGTGTCTAATTGTATATGTGGTCAAAGGCAACAATAGAGGAACAAGAGGCTGAGTGCAATAAAAAAAATAAATAAATATATATATATATATATATATATGGATTTTTTTTTTCAATTGTTTGAAAAAATACAGTACTTCCTCCAGTTGTGAAAGTCGACAATTTAAATTAATGTGTGTAGTGTTTTTATGCATTCAGATTAGTCCATATTTTAAAGGCTAACAAAACTCCTGTGGTCCAGATATAGCAGTAATAAAAGGTTTTATTCTGTTACAATATCTTGTATACCTTTATATTGTTTTCACTTATTGCTCCATTATTGCATTTTTTTTTTAAAGAAATAATATGACTTTCATTTTTTTTAAATTACGTTCGACTGCTCTGAAAACTCTCAGCACATAAGCAATAAACAGTGAGATATATGACTCTAAGGAGACTTCTGCATTATAACCGTGTTACCCTTTCGCTTCCCTCCCAAGCCATTCAGAAACAGATGATGAATATTTCCTGATGATGACTGAAGTTGATGAATATTTATGGAGAGCCCGTTTCTGCTTCGTATCTGAGCTCAGATTAGATCGTCGTATGCAAACACACAGAGGCAGAGCTGGCCAACGAGCTGGTTACCTGCAAAGGGAAACTTAAGGGCTCAGAGGATAAATTGGACCACAGGCGCCAGATGAAAACAGATTGTCCTGAAACTTCTGTAATTATGGATTGCTTTTGGATAGTCTAAAAGGCTGCCAAAATAATAATGTACCAAAATAATATCCACATCTCTCACATATGTACCTTGTCATAAGCACTTTCTATTAACGACATGGGAATATGATCATTATTTAAAAAGAAAACAAATTAATACAAATTTTTTAGTAATTCTTAATAGGAAAAAAGCTTAGCTGTGAACTATAATGTTAAGTGTCATTATTTATTAAATAAAAAAATTCAATAATTTACAAATTGCTGTTGTATAAGTGGAATAAAACACTTTGCGACATTTATTTATGGATTATTTTTTAAGAACATTATGCCCTTTTGTGCTATATTTCAGAAACATCTTTCACTAAAAACATTTATTTCATATGAATTTAGAAAGACTACGACAGAAGGGATTGATGAAGGTATGTGTGAGGTGGATTTGAAAGTTGCATATTTAATTTGCTGCCACCTAACTGCTTAATCCTAGTAGGGTCGCTATGTGCCCGTCTTAGCCGACATTGGGTGAAGACAGCTCACCGGACAATCACATGGTCAACATACACTCAACCTCACCTAGGGGGCAGCCAATTAGTCTAATGTGCATGTCTTTTGACTGTGGGAGGAAACCAGAGTACCTGCCAAAAACCCACACAAGCACAAAGAGAACGTGCAAACTCCACACAGAAATGGCCCAAGACTCAAACCCAGGACTTTCTTTCTGTGAGGTGAACATGCTAATCACTATGCCACCGTGAGGTTGCGTAGCTGCATTCACATAAATATGTCTTGTAATTTTGTCACACCTGATGCTGTCACCCACATCCTTACAAACTGCTGCACATCGTGCATTTGGGGGCAGCCTGACACAATCAGAAGAAAAAGGGATATCTGCCTCTTTTGTATGAATGAGCTCACAGACGTCCATGATTGACTGGTAATTGCTGTAAATGACAGGGAAGCAAGCATATGCCATCCCCTTCTGTGAGAGCTTGGCCAATTAGCTTCCATGTACTCCCAGCCATGGATGGCTGCGGCATCAACTTGGATTCAAACTTTCAATCTCCAGGTTGAAGGTCACGTGCCTTGTTGATGCTACTATGAAGCCCAGAAAACCATACAATTCCGAGTGCATCCGATGACCCAAAAAGCATATGCACTTCATATGTCTATCATAAAACATCATAGTGTATTGCACAACAGGTCTGAAAAAAGGACCTGATGTCAAGAATTCCTGTTCTAGGAATTTGTCCAATTTTTACTGTATACATGTTGTGCAACATATGTTACATTTGCTTTATTTAGCATTCTTTTTTCATCACAGAGAGATTATGACCAGTGAGGTGTGATTTAAATTTGGTCTCAGTAAATTCTTGCTCCTCCACATCGAAAGAGTCACATCAAAAGGAGGTGGTTCGGGCATCTTATTTGGATGCATCCCAGGCATGTCCCATATATATATATATATATATATATATATATATATATATAGTATGTGGGAAAAATAAAAGGACTACAGTTTTATCCCAACAAGCCTGTTTCGTGGTTGCCCACTCATCAGGGGATTTGTGGGCACCCACGAAACAGGCTTGTCGGGATGAAATTGTACTGCTATTATTTTTCCCACATACTATATATATATATATATATATATATATATATATATATATACACACACACACACACTGTGTATATATATATATATATATCCATCTTGACCGGGGAGGCCTAAATAATAATCCTTCAGAAGGAGCTAGAGAGTGTTGTTGGGGAGAGGCACGCCTGGGTTTCCTTCCTAGACCGTTTGCCTCCAGGAACCAACCTCATATAAGCAGAAGAAAATTGATGGATGGATAAATTCTTGTTAAGCTGTTAAAAAAAAAATACAGTTTTTTTGTAACCTGAGCCCTAGATTCCCATCTGGTACATTCCACTGTTATTTATTCAGAACAAAAATGATAGAAATTATTCCAGCACTGAGTTAGAATACCATAACCAGCAACCACAAAATGGCTTTACATAGTAACCCCATGGGGCAATCATCCACACCAAAAAAACCCAGCTTTTTCTTACCACTGACAGGCTCATAATGTTATTATACATCTTTGACAACAAATCTCTACAGAGATCCACCTGGATTTGTTTACCTCGATAACATTTAAAAAACTGTAGAAAAGAACCGTTTCTACACCTACTGTTCCATTTTCATCTTTCAAATGGTGACGGCTGTGGCAGTATGATGTGTTTACATGAAAACGGGAGTTGCTTGTAGTTATTTTGGTACACACGCTACGTCTTTGAAAAGTAGACTGCTCTTAACAATAAAATTCAATCATCCTCCTTAATATTTAAAAAAAAAAATAAAGTTTTTGTTGTCATCATTCGTCCTTGCAGGGTGACTATATTTATGTGTCCTGTAAAGCTTCAGTGTTTGGGAAGTGATGCTGATGACAGATGGAGGGCCACAGCTGTTTTTTTCTCTCTTGGCTTCACACACACACACACACCCAGATACTAACATTCATACAATGGCTGAAGGGTCTAAACTCTGAGCTGGCCTAAACATGTCACGTGATAGAACCACAGGGCTGTCTCAGAAATCGCGTGAAATATTTTAACAGATCAGGTGTAAGCAGTGTGTGAATAAAACTATGAAAATAATGGTTGGCCACAAGCTGATAGGTGGCTGAGACCTGTTTAAGCTATACAGCTATACTCATATTCTAGCAAAGAATCTGCTTCTATTCTTATGGCTGAGGGTCAGGGTTCATAGATGCATACTCCAGAGCTCCCCACTGCTTCCTCTCTCTGGCACTGTATATCCAAAGCCCTCTTTGGGATTGAGTTGAGTCAGTGGGTTCCAAATCGTCTTCTAACTTGACCTCATACCTAGAGCCAATTTGGAACAGCCAGTTAGCCCAATGTTCATGTCTTCGGACTGTGGGAAGAAACTGGAGTACCCAGAATGAACCCACATGAGCTTAGGGAGAACAAGCATACTCCACATGTTAATGCCCTGCCAGGCACACCAGGCACCCAGGACCTTCTTGCTGTGAAGCGGAAGCGCTAACCACTATGCCATATGCATTTTGTTTTTAAATTTGTGATTTAAAAACAAAAGTTCTCCCACTAGAAGGCAGAGACGTTTGTGCTTTGCAGTTTCTGTATAACAAGTTTGACTCAAAGTTTTCCCTACCATATTAAATAAGAAAAAAAAAAAGAGGCTAGTAAGGTAATATACAATAATTAGTAACAGAACCTAACTTGTGCTGTGTATGCTAGTGTGGTGGCCGGCGGATCACAATAAGTGAAAGCCTGCAAATTTATTAATATACCGACTACGCCACCTTGGGAATTTCACCCAAGGAATAATCTACCTTAATCCTGTAATTTATAAAAGCACACAGGTTCGACTCCACTCAGGCAGGAGACGTGGTTCCAAAAATTAAAATAAATTTTATTTATACAATCAACTAAAACAGGTACAATAAAAAAAAGAAAAAAAAAAAAACACAATCATCCAAGGGAAGGGACAGTAATTAATGCTGGGGGCCTGTCGTGGGACAAGAGCTGTGACAGGGATAAGGAGGCCCACCCAATTAAACACAACCTTCAGTAAATAAACCCACGTCCCCAAAAGGCACTACACACCAAAAAAAAGAAAGAAAAATGGGACCCCGGCACTCAGGTCACCAGCCCCGCCACCACCGGCCCTCAGCAACTGAAAAAGGGAAAACAACAAATTAATGGATCACACTACTTAAACAAGCCCAATAAACAAATTATAAAAATTACAAATGGCCACTCAAATAATACAAAACAAAAACAGAACACAAGTAAATCAAAATAAACACAGTGTAATCCAACACCACACAAACACACATCCACGCACACTAAAACACACAAAGTTATTCCAACTTGCGTCTGGCAAGGCGGCATTACAGCCGTAAAAACTTGCGCATAACAAAGCAGCGTCACCGCCGTGGAAACTTGCGTATGACAAAGCAGCATTACAGCCGTGGACAAAGCAGCAGCGGTCCAAGAAGGGTGACTAGCGTCACCTCCTAGCCAAAGCTAATATTTACGGGAGGGTGAAGAGAGGGAACCCACGCCGCCATCCGCTACCTGCGATCACACTAGTGTTAGTACACAATTACATATGCTCAAGTGCAAAAAGAGGCGAGAACACTTACCGTCCCAATCGGAAGGGCGGGGGGGAGATAACACACACGCACGGGAGCCACAGGCACTCAAACAGCTGATCTGCCAATGAATAAAGCAGCGGGCAGCCATACCTGTCAGGAACAGACACCTCTGACCTGGCAGTGACGTCGCCAGCGAGCGCAAGAGGTGGAGACAGGTAGAGGACTGAACCTTTTATACCCTGCCTCCCCTGATTGGCTACCTGTAGCGCTCACAGTAGCAGCACCACAACATATAGAAAAATAATATTTCTATACTGCTACACTAGCATACATGGGTCAGTACTTGGGTCAAACACATCAGAGTGTGCTGTTATGGAAAAATAATCAATAACGCAGCTTAGTGTCGACCATGTTGCTGATTAGTTTTTCCAGAATGGCACAACCCCAAGTATTTTATTTGGGATATAATACCATCAGTTCTGAGAAACTGCATGCAAAAGTGAATAGAAATGTTAAGGTAAATTAAGTTAGCTTTACAGAGCCCTCCAGGAACAACCAAGACTGGCTTTTGTCAGCAGGCAGCGATATGATCAGGTCTTTGGAGCTGGACGAGAGGCTGCTGCTTGTCATCTTGACTAAATTGGATTTCAGGCCGCAAACAAACAGCGGTTCATTCGGATGAACACTGGCGCTAGGAAAGCAAACAAAAGCCGCCACTAATTACCAATGATATCAATCGATCTTGTCATTAATACTTGCATCCAATGTTGATATGCGACAGCACCAGAGTGTGATTTTTATCCTAGAATAAAATGATTTAAATCACTCATCGGTTTCCTGTTAGAGGATCCATCAATGAGCCAAAGAGTATCTGCAGAGTGTCAGTTCAGAGTTCAAGGCTAGATATCACTGGATAACACTATCCAGACACAGGAGACAGGATAGATACATGGCCTGGATCGCAAATGGCTCCCAAGCTGACTAGGTAAGGCACTGAATAATGGATTTTTATTCCTCATGTGTTATAGTACGCTTTAAAACACTTATCCGTATCAGATTCAGCTCTAAATTAATGTTTTTGTGGAAAAGCAGCTCAGGGCACACCCATACGCTGACACGGTCTGTCCACTAGGGGTGCCAAGGTATACAGTATGGGTTATTGGCTCATCAAGATGATTGGATCTGCTTTTATGTAATTGTCAGTAAGCAGTGGATTAATATCTCAAGGACATATATGTTACCCAAGGATAATAGGATTATCTAGACTTAAAATAATAAAACAAAGTGTACTTAACATATCTAAATGAGTTAGTGCTGCAGGTTGTGTACCAAATGAATATAGAAGAAAAGAGGACGATAACATCCATTTTTGTGGTGTACAATCCTCATTGAGATCCCTGAAGTAATATTTTCACCCATAGGTCATTTTATCTGGCTCATGAGTCACTAATCCTCCATTCACTCTTTTCAGTATTTAATGTTTTTTTTTCATCCCAGTAATCTGCTTGTAGTCCATGAATAAAAGCTCGGCAAAAGCTGAGAGCTGAAACACAGAGGGGCATAAGCTCTCGGCACATTTCCTGCTTGTCAGCCTGCATTTCCTGGTGATATGTGAAACATACTGGGCCAGTCGATTGCTCAAGGACCTTCCTGCATTGTTGTTGTTGTTGTTGTTGTTGTTGTTGTTGTTGTTGTGTGTGTGTGTGTGTGTGCATGTCTATGCTGTGCATGTGCTATTAATAAATCTATCTTTGTGTGCACAATGTCCTAACCTAGGAGACGATGGATTCCCCATGCTTTCTCGCTCCTTAGTTCTTTCCTGGCCTTTTCTGCACCCAGTAGGAGCCTTTTTCATTCCAAAAGGCCCAGTGTTGGGGCTGGCGGGGGTCCAGGATGCTGAAAATCGTAGACCTGCGCCCTTGCTTTTGTTCCCCGGCGTTGACTGATGCTGGCGGCCTTTAGCACCCTCGGAGAGCTCAGCGTGAGACGTACCGGACTGCTGTGGCGCGGAAGCTCAACTTGGCAACAGGAACAGTGTGAGGGAGAACCACCACGACATTTACAGAGAACAACGGCTTGCAGCAGGTGACAGGCTGCCCTTTTTTAATGCTGATCCAGGATCAGCTTTTTATGGCTGTCACTTAAATTAGCTCTGTTGGATCAATGCATATAGTCAGATTTAAACACAAAACCAGTGGCTTGTCATTCAGTAACTATGGTTTGTAGCTTGTATCTTAAATCCGAGATCTTTCAAGAATCAGGAGAATTGGAGTAGAAATGTAGACCAGTGTTGGATCATTAGTGCCCTAATGTTTAATATAAGAGGTGAACCACATACACTGGTCTGAGATCAGGTATCACATCACTCATGGCCTCATGACCAACAAGGGGGAGAGTGTGCAAGCAAAGATCAAATCTTTTTTTTTTTTTACATTTTTTTTATTAAGCTCCTGAGGCTCAGGGATAATAACTATAGCTTGATTTGACACAGGCCCTTTAAGGTCCACTATAACAGTGTTATATTAAAAATCTCATTTTTGCTGCATTTCTGCCGGGGGTCTTTAGGTGAGTCTAGACTCTGCCCTAAAACATTTGGAACAAAGAGGGTTTCTCCTGTGAGGTTTCCCTCATTTAAAAATTAGCCAAAAATGTCAACTAAAAATAGAGTAGAAAAATGTGTTTGTATAAGAAGAGTTGTGTGGACGGGACTACCTGACAGCTCCGGTAAGTGAAACAGGGTTAATGTTTTCCATAATGGCATAGCTTTTTGAAAGTTTACATTGTGTCAGTGCTAACTTTAATTTTAGCCATATAGATACAGAGATTTTCTAATTTATCAACATATCTGAGGTCAATGTTGGCGTTCTCAAGATTTCTCTTTCATTTCCAGTTAACATAACAATTTCACTGCTATATGCTAGCTGAATGTATCATTAGCCAAAATCATCAGCTAGTTTATGCTCGCTGTCTGTTTCCCAGTTGCCTAGCAACAGTATTCACATAACTAGTATAACAGTGTCATTGGAAAATATATTATCTCTCTACATTCATGTAACAAAAGAATACTACTACTCTGTACATCATTTCATTTCATTTTTGTATTCCAGCTAAAAAAATGTTTTCTTTCTTTCAGCACTAAGTGTCTCAATCTTGTGTTGTCTTTTTTTATTATTTGTATTTATTTATTTATTTATTTATTTTTGTATTGTCTTTGCACTGTTGCACATAGTTGCACACTTTGCACTTTTTTTTTTTTCTTTTTCAAATTTGATCTTTGTTGTATGTTTATTTAGCACCTGGTCCTGGACAAACGTTGTTTTGTTTCGCTATGTACTGCATCAGCTATATGTGGTTGAAATGACAATAAAGCTTCTTGAACTTGAACTGAACATTTCTTTGCATGGTTATCCTATGAATTCGTGCTAACAATTTCAAACTAGCATTTGTGTTATGGCTAGCAATTTATTAGCAAGGCACAGGAATTATGCAGACAAGTGGAACGTGCTTATGGAAATGTACTAATTAGTACTAAATAATATTTAACCAGACTCATCAGGCTTGACAATTTCACTGCTATATGCTGGCTAAATATATCATTAGCCTTAATCATAATCTAGTTTATGCTAGGTGTCGGTTTCTCAGTTGCCTAGCAACAATATTCACACAACTATAACCATGTGATTGGTAAATATATCATATGTCCACATTTCTTTCCATGGTTATCCTGCAAATTCATGCTAACTTCAAACTAGCATTTATGTTATGGCTAGCTATTTGTCACTGAGTTACAGGAAGCAGAACAAGTGGAATGTGCTTATGGAAATGTTGTAATTAGTACTAAATGATATTTAACCAGATTCATCATGCATTAGTAAGCACTCTTTGATCCTTTAGCTTTACCAGACTAGTTCTTTTGAAAGTCTCTATAAATCAATCAATCAATCAATTAATCAATTAATCAATCAACCTTCTGTTTGCAGCAGCAGCTTCTGAATTAGACTTGATTTTATTAGGGGTTTGTTTGCAAGCAGTAATAAAGTCCTTTTAGCCAAAGGTACATTGAATTTTTCTTTCGACTCAGTCAGGGACTAAAAGGAATGTGGGGCTGAAAAAAAAGTCTATTGCTTTCACTGACCACTAAATACAGTGCAGTGTTTATCCAGCCGCATGAGTGTATTTACGTATTTATCTCACTGCATATTTCTGCTGAACTTCTATTTGCATGCTTCATGTTTGCGTGTGTGTGTGTGTGTGTGTGTGTATCCAGTTCCAAAATGGACCCTAATCAAACCCTGAAGTATGACACTGATTATAGCGTCAAACTAACAATTATTGGTATTCTACAGAAACATTATTAAAAATGATTATACTAAATGCCACTCTTTTCTGCAGTACACTAGATTCATCATTACTGGTACAATTAACAAGGTTGGAGACAAATGTCTAGGATCTCAGTCTACTTCACTCATTTCTATTCTTCAGAGTGCATTGTGTAATGTTTAAATCCACAAATTAAGAAATTGTTAATAGTCATCAGGTTTTTTTTTATCAGTGTTTTATATTTATTCATTCTGATTTTGAAAGACTCGTTAATTTGTTAAGTTGTAACCTATTGGCAGAGGTAACCAGGAGGCCTAAAATAGTACAGAATCTATAATGGATCTTGAGTACCGTAAAAAGGTTATTTAAAGGTTAAATATTATTTAAAAAAAATATGAGAATCCTTTTTTTGTATGAGGAAGTTTCAGGACATATCATATTATTTAATGTATATGTCATATAATCATTTTCCTGTGGGTTATTTGTACCAGTATTTATGAGCAACAATGGATGTTTGGTAATAGACAAGATACATATGGAAGTAATTAATCGAATTATTCAAGAGAAATGAATATTAGGGTGAATACATATTGGCTTGCTTTGTGATATTTTTGAATAATGAGTTCATAAGCACGCTATAATTCCATGACTTTCTGTTATTGTAGAGATGGTGCCATGTCAAGGCCACCTTGTTAAGTCTCACAGAAGATCACATGAAACTGTTTTTTTCCCCACTTCTGTAAAAATGTGGGCGTTCTTGGGTTAAACATGGCCAAATATGCTAAGGCTTGCACATAAGGGATGAGAATTGGCATCAGAAATGGTTCAAATGTGAGTTCACCCTCATTCTATAGGGGATGTGGGATAAATTATGGGCTAGCCATCACTCATCACTGTCTTGTTGGTCAAACCTGGTTTTGTGGTTAAACCTACAGTATGTAGCGGCTGGTGACACAAATATCCTAAAACATTCTATTTTTTTCTCAGAAAAGAAATGTTACCTTCTGTTAGTTCTGCAAGCAAACCAGAAGTGTTGCTACAGCCTTAAACATTAAGAATTATACACATTTTCTTTTCACCAACTGAGACTTTATTTGGGCTGCTAAAGGAACAGGTATGTATATATAAAATAGGCTGAAACTAGGCTGATGATCCTGCTCCTTTTTTTATGTAGGCCAGATGTTGATCATTAAGGGAGCTCAGTGTTATAAACCCAACATTCTGAATGTTTTGTATACACCGTTTGTGTAGTCCATGTGTACCTTTAATTTCAAGTATAAGTACACAAGTATGCAACCTAATACACATCGATACACAATTTCTGCTGTCAGTCACAGTGACACTAGCCAGTCATGGGCATGTCTGGGTATGTGGGCTCATTAAAGGAAAAGAAGGCAGGTAGCACACAGATACTGAGTGTTATGCCACCCCCTGAAGCTGCATGAGCAGAAGTTTGAAAAGATGTGGTTGAATGGCCTCGGACGAATGGCTAAATTGCTAGATCTGATGTTCATCAGGTTTGAGGTTTGGTCTGATCAGGGTTGAATTCTGGACTGAATAAGTAGAACATAGAAAATGTCCAGGGCAGAATTAAAGCAAAAGCAGTGTGGGTGGTTAAAGGAACAGAGAGATGATGAAGTGTTGGAAGCTGGTCTGTTAGAGTGTTAGTGCACAGGGTGAACAGGTTAAACAGGTTAAAGAATTAATGCTGCATCAATTTCTATGCGGGTCATCTGGGGAGCATTTCTCCTTTAAGCATATGGAAGGGCTGTTGGGAAAAACTTCCTGCTCTTTCGACTGCATAGCTCAGCTCTTGTAGTCATGGAGTTTACACAGAGTCAAAGTCTCCCTTGCAGTTTATGACCACAGCGATCGCCAAAGTGTATTTGTCTCCATTTAATGACATGGCGGTGTGCTCGACCCTCCCTATCATCTGCTCCTTACACAAATATAATGAGCAAATAATATTAGCCTTGAGCCTTTTACATTAAAGATCCTCTTGTAATAAAAGTAGGCAGAAGCCTTTTTTTGGACACATGATGACAATGGTGTTGCACTTAGATTACACTAGGTGATGTTCATTTTATCCTAATGTGGTGTGGGCAAATATGTAGTCAATTTAGAGTCATATTTGTATAACATTTCTAATTATGAAAATAAAATAAAATAAACAAAGATAAGAATATTAATGCTATTCATAGACATCTTTACTCAATTTAACCCTGAGATTGTTTTAATTTATTGGCAAATAATTTTATTAAAAATTATAATAATTTTTATTAGAAGAAAATGTTATTAATATTAAAGACCATATCTCAAAATCAGAAATATTAAATACATTCATTAAAAATCTTTTTTTTAATTGCCTCGACATTTATACAGAATATGCATGAAAGATGTGACCCCTTCATAGTTCATATGATAAAATTTAATAATGACACATTTAGTGAATCATGTATCTTTCTGAAAGGATGTCCTTGTATGGGCTAGCTTTTGTGTAGTCCTATAGGAATCCTTCAATAAAGCCTGCATAACACTTCAAAGCCTTGTGAGTCACCAAGAATTAAGGTTTAGGCAAGAACATTCATTCATTCATTCATTCATTCATTCATTCATTCATTTATTTATTTATTTATTTATTTATTTACATTTATGGCATTTGACAGACACCTTTACTCCAAGCGGCTTACATTTTTTATACAACTGAGCAACTGAGGGTTAAGGGCCTTGCTCAAGGGCCCATCAGTGACAGCTTGGTGGTACTGGAGCTTGAACCTCCGATCTCCAGATCAGTAACCCAGAGCCCTAACCACTGAGCCACAACTACTATTGATTTATATATATTTATTCATATTGTTTCACTAAAATTTCCACAAAAGTCTTAAGACTAACATATTCCCTTAGAGACATGTGAAGCCACTCAGAAGCATATTTTTCTATCGCCTTCTTCCACATACACAAACTGACAGATTATCTAGTGTTACTCTGACTGGGAAAAAGATATGACATTTCTGTTACCCAAAGAGCACAGCAAAATCCACACATATCTGTGGCATTGGTAGGATTTGAACTTGCAGGCTTTCAACACTAGGTCAATGCATTTCTGTCCCACATAGACGTTACACACATTTTCCTTTCCACACATTACCAGATCGGAGCCTAGCTTGGTAGACTAGTCACAAGTCTTTTTGCAAATTGTTCACACCTGCTTTAGTGCACATTATTTCTGTTCATGTTTCGCTGTAATGGACTTCCCTGTAATGTTTTACTGTATCTTTGGAGTACTATCTATGTAAATAAGAGACATTTGCATACAAAAATCTACACCCACACAATCTGTGCTCAAGGGACCAGCGCAAGGTGTAAACACTCTCATCATTCTATTGCCAAAATCGCTTAATCCTGCAAGGGTTGTGGGAGGCTGGCGCCAGACGATTGCGAGGCCAAGGGAATTTAAAAAAAATAATTCATGCTTTACCTGTGGTGAATTAGTGTTACTAGCAATTTAAAAAGATCACAAATAACATTGCAGTTCCTTCCGGCAACGGCAGTCTTTGCCCGTTTTCAAAGTGTTCGCGAGTGCTACAACTCCAGGCACTTTCAGAGACATGTTGACTTTCTGATTGGCTGTTCCAGCCTGGTACTGATGCAAACTCGTGGGATTGGCTGGGCTATGCCACTGACCCCATGTAGCATAACACATTATCGGCCAGTGCTGAGCTGCACAAAGTTTTGACGTCACTTCCAGGGAAAAACGACTGCTAACCCCTGCAGTTTATCCCTCGCTAGTAATTCACGGGATGAAATGACCAGTTTTGTGCTTTTTTTATGGTCATTTATGTTAAAACAAGCATCTGTATCACTTAAATGTGTTAAATACATGCAAATTATGCTGTAAGGATGACCAGTACCAGTACTCTAAATCTATAAATCTGAATTACACCACGATCTCCATCACTACTAGGAGATCAGTCTCCTCACTGATGGACTGTATTTGACATAAGTGGAAAATTCATGTTGATATGTTTTTGTTCCCCTGTGACTATTATTATAAGTGTGAAAAATGCCACCTGTCCCCTTTTTATCCCCCCCCCACCCCCTTCTTTCTATGCTCCAAAAAACCCAGATTATTTCCACATTATCCCACATGTCAAGTCTCACTGTATATTTAAGAAATGTTTTTTATATCCTGGAAAAATCATTTCCCCGAATGTACCTTATAAAACCCTTTAGCTTGTCTTCTGTGTTGTATTTGCAATAGCTAGATGGACGACTCTGTCAAAAAAAAAGGTCTCTACGTGAGCTGGACCATCTGCTCTGCTGTGCTGCAAGGAGGGTGAATGTCTCCGGTTTAAATTACAAAAAAAAAAAAAAAAAGACCCAGTGGAACCCAATGAATCATGTTCAGCTGGAAAGAGAGACTCAGATGCTTCATTCTTCATGGTCCTTACTTACACAGTACGTTTAAATTTTAAAGACACACAGAGGTCACAGTTAGTCCTGGACATGGCTGAAATCTATTGACAATGTCCAGTGTTAAAAAAACCCCAAAAAGGAACACCTTTAAACTATGTCCAAACGGCAGCCATGTGACAAGACTGCAGCCAAATATGGGTAAAGTTATTTTTCATGAATGATTGATGTACAGTATGTACAGTCCATTGATGTGTGTGTGTGTGTGTGTGTGTGTGTGTGTGTGTGTGTGTGTGTGTGTGTTTTCAGAAGCACATGGTGGTTTAAAAACGGTTGAAGAGGAGTTGAAACAGTCAACATACTGAAGTGCTACTGCTATGTACGACTAAGTACTGTGAAAAACTGTCTCGGGTTGCTAAGTGACAAAATGTCAGGTGTCAGCAAAATATGAAACGTGAATCAAGCAGTATATTAACAGTACATTTAGAAATAAAGAATAATACACTCCATGCTATGCAAACCACTGGTGTCATGTGGCCTAGCATGCAGTAGAGTAACTTTTTTAACCCTAAAGTTAATTATTTTGCATATTCAATTCTGATTGGTCAATTCCAGCATTTCTCTGTAACATACCATTGCTATGCACCACATTATTAGAAGAAGTAACAAAATCATTTCAAATTCAGTATGTTTAGTAAGTAGAATTGTTTTTTTTCCTATTAAAAATAATAATAAGTTAGGTTTTTTTAATACATTGCCATATATTAAGCAGGATGATGTACAAAGGGTTGATTATTGAAATAAACCTTTTCCGGGTGAATGAACACTTCTGCTTTACTTTGGGGCCCTGCTTCACCCTGTCAGGGTTTATTTTGCAGAAATGACTCTCTCTCTTTGTACATTACCTTTTACTTATACAGCCGATAAAATTGCTGAAGAAATAGTTTTAAAAAAAACATTCTTCCTGTCAAATATTTTCATTTCTTTTTTTGATACCTTTCATGGACTAACGCTGGAATCGGTGGAAGAGCCAGTCAGCTAGCATTAGCATTTAGCTTAGCATGGAGTCGCCGCTGCATTTTTTTCCTTGTAGTGACGTAGCAACTAATGGTATATGAGCTGATATTCCTGTCGCCAGTCAGAACACACTATTTCTCATATCAAATGAGATAAGATGAGGGTACAGATAAAATAAACCTGTTTGTTACAGTCGAATTATTTGATATATTTGTTCGAGTCGGACGTTTCACTGTGTGTACAGTATCAGTCTGTGTAAGGCACATAACTTTAGTACATAATTCAAAATGGGTACAGTATAGTTAGAGGCATCTTAGAAGAAGGGAAGCTGATTCTGCCTGTGGCTTCTTTTAAAATCTATTTCTCTTAGCAATGCGAAAATAAACAGAATGTTCAGCCCTACTGTAGCTGAAATGCCACTTGTTGAATATTAATTTCTTGTTTGTTTAAAAGAAAGAACCATTGTTTATTAGAGTCAAGGTCATGCTGTTGTACTTGACTGAATATCAGTCTGGCTGTGATTAGCTACAGTACTCGGCCTGCGCTAGAACCATAGCTGTGCTGATATTCAAGTTGAACAGCGTTCCGAGTAATACTGCGTGGGTGTTTTTATGTTGGAATTTCTGTCCCCATTTCCATCAGAATGTTTAAACGAATAGACAGCATACAGTACATTAGTGTCTCTGTACAGTTCACTGGTATTATCTACACACAGTGTACTGTATTACCTTGACGGACTTCCTGTTTTATTTTCCCTTTGCATATTAACAATGCTATCTTTGTAAATAATTTTCACATTTGTACACAGATGTCCACCCACGCCAATCTGTGCTTGGATTCTTTGATGAAGGTTTGGGTTTATTATTGTTATTGGGATTATTTATTTGTTTATTTATTTATTTATTTATTTGGATACACTTACAGACAGCGACAGAGAAGTTCCAGACAGTCCTGCCTGTCTGTGCTGTTAAAACACACACACACACACACACACACACACACACACACACACACACACTTTGAGCATTAGAATAATTATTACAACATTCCCATAGTCACTGACTACTGTCTGTCCTGTTCTGTATTTAAATCCTGCGCAGTTCCCATAGTTTGTCAGAGATCCAAATCACAACTCCGACATGCATGTATGCTTACAACCACACATGGACATAATATATTTTTTTAGACATGGTCACAGGACTGCTGGCGTACAAGGGTCTAGTTCCTGTTTCCCATGTTGCAGCTTCCCATCTGTTTCCTAACAGCATATGCACACATTTAGTCTACTTTCAAATCTCTTTCATAACCGCAATACCATTTCAATGGCTTTGTTTCTTTCTTCCTTTCTCTCTTTCTTTCCTTCTTATAACACAAGAGTAATAACATGCCGACATACTCACTTTCTACTTCTGAGCTCTTACACATTTTTGCATTTTATACATTTAGCAAGCCAGCTAGATGACCCATACCTTCAATTATGCTGTTTGCTAATTTTAATCTGGCAGTTGGTGTCTTTGGAAAATGTGCACTGAATTTCTTTGTTTGTAAAATTTACTCAAAGTTAACTAAAAGCAGTTCGTAAAGTTCTGTGTGTGGGATGTCCCAGGGTAGTTAAAAAAAAAACAAAACAGAAGTTTTGTCCCCATAGGCTTTTTTTATCCACCTGCAGCAGGACATCATGACAGGCAGACAGCCAGGCAGACAGGGAGCTATTACAGGGGACATCCTACGATAAAAAAAATATTTAAATGAGTTTTTCCAGGCCATGAATAAAATGTTACAGGAAAAAAAAACACTTTACAGATTAATGCTGTAAGGTTTTTTTTATTCATCCATTCATTTATTTTCAGAACTGCTTAATCCTAATTAGGGAGGGGAGGCGGGGAGGCTGGCGTCCATCTCAGCCGCTTCTGGGCGAGGTCAGAGTACACCCTGGACAGCTCGCCAGGCCATCGCAGGGCAGAAACACACTGATGACAACCCAATGGGTGAGAGACATGGCTGACCTTTGATAACCCAGTTATCTGCACTGGGGCAGTATTTAATATCTTTTATTTATTTTATTTTGTTTTATTTTTTGCTTTAAACATTCAATATTTTTTTTATATTTTTTGTATATTCTTAGTATTACTCCCTGAATTGCTTTTATCTCTTTATTGCAAATTCAATTTGGGGGCTAACATTAATGAGAGATCTATAGTGAATTAGCTAGATGTGTAATTTCTGTTTAGCTAGTAGAAAGAGAATATAATTAAAGTTTGTTGTTAGTGCCGAATGTACTTTATTTCTAAATAGTAAGAATATGCCATAAATAAAGGACACCACTGAGTCTGAAAAAAAAAATCTTGAAGAATTTCCAGATGCTGCAAATTTAGAAATTGAAATCAAATGAAAAGTGGTTTCTTTTATTCTCTGTTTTCCCATTTGGAGCTGAAATGAAATGAAGAACAATGAACTGTAACCTACAGTACTGTGCACAAGTTTTAGGCACCCTATTTTTTTTTTTTTTATTTTGTATAAACTTTACTATATATTGTTATTTTATAGCAAAGTTTATACTTAAAAAATAGGGTGCCTGAAACTTTTGCAGTTTTTTGCACTTTACACTTTTGCAACTTCACCTTAAATGAAAGTTTTCTACATAAAGATTCTATAAAGCACCGTAAACAGTATTAAATGAAACTAATTCAATATTGGTTTCATTTATTACTGTTTACTGTGCTTTATAGAATTTGTATGTAGAAAACTTTCATTTAATGTTATTATTTATATGTAAATATGAGGCACCTTTGTTCTACACCATTCCTTTGTGTACAGTATCTACCGAGTATTTTACAGAACCAGCCTCAGTTCTCCTGGAAGTGTTGACTGCAGTCACACTTGATTCTTTATTTGCATGTAAATCGCAGCAGCCCTCATTATATTTTTGTCTGACGTAATATGCTGCTCTCTTTATTGACATACTGCACTAACATTTGTTTGATGTACCATTTTATTTTGTGCTGGAAAACTAATGTTTGGAGGTCTGAAGTGCTTTTGTACTAACTTGCTAATATACAAATTATAAAATTAAAATCTATAGCAAAGTTTATACTAAAAAACATAGGGTGCCTAAAACTTTTCCACAGTACTGTATATGGACTAAATTGATATATTTATAATTGTTTTATTTTGTTTAACAGAAAGTGATCAACATATACATAATTAGTATATGCTACAAGGGAACGGCACAAGCTGATTTGGCAACTATCTTGCGGTTAATAGGCATTATTCCTAGTGGTCACTTGGGGCAGGCAGCTTAAGGGGTGCGGTAAACATATGTTTGTTACATTTACAGCATATAGCAGACGCACTTATCCAGAGTGATTTACATTTATCATTTTCATACAGCTGAGCAGTTGAGGGTTAACTGCTTGCTCAAGGCTCCAACAGTGGAAGCTTGGGGGTACTGGGGTTTGAAGCCCCAACCTTTGGCTCAGTAAACTAGAGCCTTAAGCACTGAGCAACCACTACCATGTTAGCTACACAGTGCTTATTGCTCTGCTGACAGAGAGTGTGGAGCTAACCTGACCTGCCTCTGTCATGGTTAAAATATGTATGTTGAAATAGAAAATTGACTTATTTTGGTTTTTAATGTTTCTGTGTAATATATACTAAAGCAATCATGCACCTCAGGCTCAGTGTCACTGAATTGAATAGTTTCACTGATAGGACTATACAGTGACATTCATCTCACCTTCAGCGCATAATTGCTAACTTATGCACTTATGCACAACTTCACCACGTCCATGAAACAAGAGTCTCCATTCATATATTACCATAAACATCTTTTTATATTTAGTTTATTGTTTGAGTCATACATGAAAACCATAATGATTTTTAAATCTACAAGTGCAAAAAGCAAACAAATCACATTGTTTAGTTTTGAAGGGAAAGAGCTGGACAAAAATTCGGACTGAGATTAAGTTTAGTACAGAAACTGTCATGTGTTAAGGATCCTATTGCTATCAGAGTAAAAATGGAAACAGCTGATTTCATGTAAGCTAAAACTATTTACACCAGGACACAGGAAGCTGAAGCTCTGGTTATCCAAAAACACCATGAGACACTGACACCCACCAGTCAGGGAAAAAAAATCCAGTGGGAGAGATTAGGAAAGGACAACGACCGGGAAGGCAGTCAGTGCGATGTTAGGATGAAATGGCAGTGGGTTTGAAGAGAACCAGTGTCTTCCTTGTCCTCCATGTCAGGCAACAGGTTTTGCACATTTGTTACATTTTTCCTGAAACAGGTAACATTATGTTCTCTCCAGGTGCCTGGATGGAACAAACCAGCTATGCCTGGCTACACGTGTGTGCATGTGTTACGAGAGGATGAGCGAGATCTTACTGTGCATTCTTAACAAATCTTCAGTACCGTGCATTCCAAAGGCTGCTGACGTTTGCTAATCATTAAACTTCGGTCAAACATACTACATTTTAATGCAAACACACGCACACACACACACACACACACACACACACAACACCATTTACACTTACACCTAGGGGCAATCTGGAACAGCCATGTAGCCTAATGTGCATGTGGGATTAAATTGCAGTATCTGGAGGATATACCCACGCAAGCACGGGGAGAACATGCAAAACCCCACACACACTCAAACCCAGGCCATTCTTGCTTTGAATCAGATGTACTAACCAATATGCCACCATGGCGCCCAGGTTTATCTTTTAGTTACAAATAAATTGAAAAGATAACCATGAATTATATACTTTTAAAGCTTTAAATGTACGGAATATATAAGATGTACCCCTAATGGTGCCACTCTAGTGCCAAGGAAGAGTACTGTTTGGTATCTCCTTTGCTGTGCTAAAAATGGATGGAAACAGACTTCCAACAAAAGAAAAAAAGAAAAAAAAAAGAAAAGAAAGGCAAAGAAAAGCAGTTCCACCTCACTTCACTCTCTGCAAAACACATACTCGGTGTAACTGGTCCAGATTTTGTCCTCGTTGGGGTCGTTGCTGCTGTACGCACACGTCCCTGTGGAGTTACACGCCACCATGTGGAAGCCCACCTCGGCCAGCCGGTCGAACGCCTGCTCCAGAAAGTTGTACTTGAGGTAGTAGCGGGACGTGTACCTCTCCGGGGGGCGGTCGGGATCCCTGCTCTCGTTCAGCGTGTCTCCGAACACCTCTTTGGCGAGCGAGGTTTTCCCGCACACGGTAATCCGGGCTACGCGCCGGAACTTGGCGTCGTTCTGGATGTCGCGTCCGATCGTGTACGAGCCGCGGTAGCCGACGGTGATGTAGCCGGACTTGCGCGCCTCCAGGGACGGAGAGCGCGGCCCGATCGCGCTGCTGGTGCTGCCGCTGGCGACGGCGCACGAGCCCGCGGCTTCCTCCGGGTCGCTGTGGAACGCTTCATCCCCGATCGAGTTCTCCTTACTGACCAGAGGAGGCCGGAGACGACGCGCCAGATCCGGCAGCTGGAAGAAGTCCGCCTCTTTCTGTAAACTCGCTCGCTCTTTAAAGTAGTCGGGCAGCGCCAGGTTCCTGTCGCGCAGGTAGTCCAGGATGTATCGGAACAGAAACCCGTCCCGGTCTATGAAGTAGCGCCCTTTACTGTCCCGGGTGAGCTGGGACGGGCTGTGCTCTTTAAACATGCTCCAGAGGAACGAATTCGGCACCGACAGTAAAGTTGAGTGCCGCGTAACGTAAATCTGTCCACCGACGTTCAGCTCGATGATTTCGGGGAAGGCAGATGTGGAGCTCTCGGATGCCTGTGCCATTTCTGCTACAACATCTGGCTTCAAAACCAACCCCTGCTTTTTACCTCGAACCCCCCAAACTTCGCATAAGGAAAGAAACCGAATGAAGAGGAGACCAATTCGGGGATGTTTATAAACGACTTGGGTGGGAGGAGGAGGAGGAAACCGAGGGACGGGATTCGGTTTAACCCTTTGCTCTCTATGCTCCCTAGATCAAAGCGTCACGTGACGCGGCTATACAGTACATTAATACCAGTTAATTCACCAGCGCGTCACGTGACACCAAATGAGTTTATTCAGCAAGGAACTTTGGTGCATATTCAAGCATTAACATTCATAGCAACATGTCCTAATCATCTCTCATCTCATCTGCCGAACAGCTTGCTCCTACTAGGGCCTCGGGGAGGCTGGAGCCTATCTTAGCCACCACTGGGCGAAGCTGGGGTACACCTTGAACGGCTCACCAGACCATCACAGGGCAAAGCACATACAGCCATTCACACTTACATCCACACATAGGGGCAATTTGGAATAGCCTAATGTGCATGTCTTTGGACTGTGGGAGGAAACTGGAGTACCCAGAGGAAACCCACGCAACCATGGGGAGAACAGACGAACTCCACACCATATTTATTTCAGTCTCTATTGTGTGTTCATTTTAAATATGAGAGGAACGGTGGCATAGTGGTTAGTACGTGTGCCTCACAGCAAGAAGGTCCTGGGTCCGAGGCCTGGGCTTGGCAAAGGGTGTTTCTGTGTGGAGGCAAACTGGCTGTTACAAATGACCCCTAGGTATGAGCGTGAGTGGTTGTTGTGTGTGTTGCAATAGACTGGTGAGCTGTTCATGTGTACCCTAACTTCACCCATTGCCAGCCTCCCTGCGACACTGATAGGAATCAGCGGATCAGAAAAATAATTACTTCATTCTAAATATGCAGCACATCTACTTCACAATGAAGTTTACTCTCAGAACATAAAGTAAATTGTTGTACCTTTAAGGCTACATCGGTTTGGCATTGATGCAGTACCTTCTGAGGCACGGCTACCCGGCCACTGTCCTAGAGGACCCATTACCTTGCACATTGAAGTGTTTTCTTTGTTCCCAACGCATCTGCTTCACCTCATTAGGTGGGTACCAGCTCTTCATGACTTGAAGTGGGTGTGACAGAGCAGGGAAAGAACTAAAATGTGTAAGACTTGATTTTTTTGTACTGCTGGGGAATATACATATATCTTTTTGGTACTCAGAAAATACATATGAGGTCCATTAATTAGCACAAGGGGGTATCTGAGTAGACTGTACCCTGAAGAACAGAAATGGACTCCTGATGTACCCTCGTTTTATTACAGTGAGGTGAAGGGGGTAGTATATAAATGAAGCAGTTTCTTCTTTTTAAAGATTTTTTTTTAGCATATCAGAAAAGACTCCTCATATGAGGTGATTACGCTGGAGGAATTTTGCAGTCGCACTTTACCACAATACCACAAACCATGTGAATGTTAGGCTACTTCAGGCTTCTTTTATTAGTGTACACACAAGATTAAATTATGAACAGAGGCTCATCATGTTCATTAGTGCATTAAGGGCATTCCAGAAATCTGTACATACACATATCCCATTCCATATCCAGATTTATTGCCCAATTTCTGTTATAATAACCTCCACTCTTCTGGGAACACTTTCCACTAGATTTTCGAGCATGGCTGAGGGGATTTGTGTTCATTCAACCACAAGAGAATTAGTCAGACGATCTGGGGTGCAGTTGACGATACAGTTCATTCTAGTGGTGTTCAGTGGGGATTAGGTCAAGGTAATGTGCAGAACACCTGAGTTGTTCCACTCTCCTCCAAACTAAACACAGCTCATCTGTATGGAGCTTGCTAGTTGCACAGGGGGATTGTTATGATGGAACTGGTTTGGACCTCATAAATCCAGCGAAGTGAAATAAAAATGCTGTAG
>JAQMYF010000009.1:7355710-7368009 GCA_030014195.1 Neosilurus mollespiculum
CAGAAATAAATAAGTTTCCAAACTGAGCCCTTTACATGTTGCATTGAAATCCTTGTAACATCTAAAGTACATTTACCTTACAGGTCTCTCTCTCTCTCTCTCTCTCTCTCTCTCTCTCTCACTCTCTCTCTGTCCATTTTTCAATTAGACGTCTTACAATTACATTATGGGGACATCACTTAAGGAACACAGAAATAGTACAGAGCTGCTCAGTTGACTAAAAATGAGAGAGAGAGAGAGAACGAGAGAGAGATGGGTGGTGATACAGTTTTACGTGAAAGGACAGAGAGTCAGCCATATACAAATTTGTGGTTCGTCTTTTAAAAAAGATTGAAACTATAATCCTTAAAGGTTCTTTATGGTGTACAATACACTTTTTTTGAAAAATGTTTTATAAATAAATAAATAAATCAGTCCTCATAGAAAGCACTGGCTCTGCAGATGGGGAACAAATATAGTGGCTCAGGGTGAACCACATAACACTATTCCAGCCAATCAGAATTAAGAACTGTCATGCACAGCACTCTTGATTGGTCAGAGGGGAGATGAGGTGTTTTGGGTAGTTTTCTTGCCATGGAAGTGTGTGTACATGAATTTAGGGGGTGGGGGGTGCTTCTAAAGTAGCACTGTAGGGAGGTGTGTATGTTACTCTGTGTTAGCCCTTTGATAGCTTGGCGACCTGATCAGGATGTATACCACCACTATCTCCTGCCTAGTGTCATGTGGAATTGGCTTCAGCTTACCATGCAACCTAACAGATAAGCGGTAAAGATAATGGATGAATAGGAAATAACTGTTACATTTTACAGCATTGAATGTTGAATGTAGAATTGAATTGATGAATACATGGATGCTATGTTTGAATATCAACAGTCTTTCTCTAGTATCAGTGGCTCCACCTTTAATGGGCTCCACGAAGAAAGCAAAGGACTCTCGGAGTGAAAGTCTGGATGTTTCTCTTCAAGTCATGACAACAGTTCACCAACATTTCCAGTGTTTTGTTCATTTTATCTAATTATAGTTCCAAATTAATGATGTGGAGATCAAAACAAACCAAAACACAGCAAGAAAACTCAAAGACGTTCCGCGACAGAATACTTGGTTACAGCAGTGCCTTTGATTGGTAAATGTGCTAACACTGGAGACTTCTTCCCTCTTAAACAAAACTTCCCTGATAAACTAACATGTCTTCACTGAAAACTCATTCTTTTAATCTGCCGCACAGGTTCCTCTGAATAAGAGGTACTAAATACTAATGTATTATAAATAAAATGCATGAATACGCTGCCAGAACTTTTAGGTATCTAGTGAATACCGCTCTTCAGAGAGAGCTCTGTGTGTGTGTTGTCTTCCGTGAATTTTAGTGTATATAGGCTTGTGTGGGCTTTGTGAAAGCTCAGACCTCTTCAATATCACTGCTTTAGTTACATAACTGAAGTTGAGGCTCATCCCTAGGGGCTCACACATTCTGCTCCAATCAAAGATGAAGATGAATATGAAGCAAGAACGAGACACTGTTTTACTGTCGGGTTGCTTTATTTCTATGGTAACTGGTTTATGAGACAGGCAACAGTGAGACATTTGCTGTAAGAGAGTTGAAAAGTAATTGAGACACAGATAGATGGTTTACTGAAAAGTCCCGAGAGGGAGATGGAGTCGAAAGCCTCTCTGCATCTCCAGAGTGCAATGGACTCCGTCACACCAAGCAATATCGATCCCTTAAACAGCTCATGACTTAAACCTGTAGTGACCTCAGTCGTTCAATCATTATAAAGAGCTCTTTAAATTATTACAGCCACAGACACCGGCCTGGAGGATAAAATCAATGGGAGTTCGCATAACCACAGAGACATAATTCAGCTTTTAGGGATGAAGCTGAACCCAAATTAAAGAATCCGCTTTTTTCTTTTCTTTTCTTTTCACTTTATTATCCACTGTTATATACGGTATACTTATTATCCAGTGTTATATACTCTATACTGACACGTTGTGGAAAATGGTTGGCACAATGGTGCATTCATGTGCAAATCTTTAATCGTATTGTGACCCGCTAGGCAAAAAATGGCCCCTTTACCTGAAGGACTGCTCTTTAGCTGTCATTGGTCAGAACCCTGGGCCTCATGACAGCTCCAGCTTGATGTTGATGCGATCTCTGGGCGAGAACTGCCTGTTGCCTGACGGCAGAAAGAGAAAAAAAACAACAACAGACAAACAAAAAAGAAAAAAGGTCTCTGGGTATTATAATGGCAGCAATGACATGACTGCTGTCAGAAGAGAAAAAGAAAAATAGAGAGTGAGAGAAGGAAGCGTGGGTATAGAGGAATCAAGAAACCAATTTCCCTTTTTTCATTTGAAGAATAGAGCAAACACGCACCATCGTATTCATTTATTCAAGCAATTAGAGCTTTAATGTTTCTCATCCTGATGTACACATGAAGCAGGATGTATCACACTGATGTCACTTCTTGATTTGAAAATAACAACAAAGTTTAAAGTTAACGTTATTGTGGGATATCAGATTTAATGGACAGACGATGCTTTACAGGGGGCCAAACTCCTTTCTTTGGGTGTTTCTCAAAACCCGTTAAACTGAATCCTTGTTAGCTTCACTTGTGTCTCATCCTTGTCCCTCCCACCGTGGAAATTGGAATATGTGAGCAATGTGCAGTTGAGGAAATGTATTTGAAGGAAAATGAGATGTTGTTTCCTCTGAAGCATCATGCGGAGCAACGTCTGCTGATGATGATGGCAGCACAGCTGACCTGCTGCATAAAATCGTCCAACGTCATATAGGGGCGGATTATTAAAACATTGCCGTGCAGGTCTTTTGGGAGGGCTGTCCTCATGTGTCCTTGATCCTCTGAGATGCACAAATGAGAGAATTGGGACAGCCTGCAAACATGGTGGACCAGAAGAACTTCCGGTTCAAGCAAGCAGCAAAGACAAACAAGGGTTTTGAGAAGCACCTTTTGTCTCTTTGTCACAGTGTCCCACCACTGTGTCACATTACCAATACATTCTACTGATCATCATCATCATCATCATCATCATCATCACTCATTGACTGTAATGTTATAGATAGGGGTGCTACCACCCTGGGACACCCCACCCTGGGACACCTCTCCCTGCAGAGCTTAACGTTTTTGTTTATACTCACAGTTTTGACCAGCTTTTAAACTAACTTATTTCATATTAAAAAAAACAGTCCATTAGACTTTCAAAAAACCTCAGCAGCATTCATGTTTAGTTGAGCATCAGCTCCAGCTGTGTTGGATATACACGATAAACCCCTATTTTGCAAACCGTGTATCAAACGCTCTATCTCTGTTCATACTCTATTCATTACTTAAACACTTGGCTGCTAATTCAGAGATTCACTTTTTTATGCTGTACGCTTGTTCATTCCAGGGATTATGGATCTATTTGGTTCATGTTCATGATTAAGTTCATAGTTGTTTTTCAAGACCTTAAAACTAAGTAATATAAGGTTTTTTCAGGGTTCACAGGAAACCGTTTAGTTACTGATAACCTTTGGAAAACATCAATCTCTGGACTGTTCTTGGTCTATTACGGCAGATGGCACCTACCCAATAGCCATGATTAGTATTGGGCCATTACCAGCAAAAAAAAAAAAAAAGAGAGACATGGAAAAAATGGATCTGGTCTGATTCTATTGTTCAACTAATGAAAAAAAAAAACATAAATGTGTACAAATGGTTCAAATGTGATATATTTTATGTGCTTTTATTTTTAAAAATAAATAAATAAATAAATAAATAAATAAAGCATAGTTAAATATCAAGTAGGCATTAATATTTGCTACTACTCAGTAGTTATGTATTATTATGTAATATGTCTGTCTGTCTGTCTGTCTGTCTGTCTGTCTGTCTGTGCGTCCATCGTGATAGCACTACAGCCTCTAATAATTGACCAATCACTCTGAAATTTAGTTACCAGATCTATCTTTGCAGCCTCCAAAAACCTATTTATAATGAACTGTGTTATTTATAACAGTAATTATAACACTATAATTAATTACTTTAAAACAGTTATGTTTGCATTGTGTGATTCCAATAACAAGATAGTGTGGTGCATTAGCAGTGTGCACTCATTTCATGCTCCTCTTGTATATATGTATCTGTATTACTTTCAGTAACAAGAGTAGGCACATGAGAGTTAGCTAGCTACGATTAAGACAAGCTTCAGCAAATGTTTTTGCTTGTGTTGTAAAAGCAGTTCATCCGAGCTACATGTACATACACCCATATTCCTCTTTTTGCCCTTTCCTTATCACTTTAATTACATTAAACTTCACATCTTGTGATAAGACTACGTTTCCCATCATTCTCAGTTAGCTAGCTAGGTTTAATGAGAGCCAATCTGATTATACAGCCTCCTCCAATAAGACTGATGTGTACCTTACAGATGCTGAGACACTAAAAGGAACCGGTGCTACAGATGGCCTTCTGACAGGGTTTCAGCTCTCTAACAGCACACAGGGGAGCACACAGTCATACAGTTAAAGTGAATGATATTAATCCAATGTGATTTGCTTTATGGGATTGCTTTGAAAGGAATGTGCCTTGGGCAAAGACTGTTCCATTCTTTTCTATTAGCTTTTTTTCCAGGTTGAAAAAAATAGCACAGAACACAGAGTTACCAGTGTATTAGGCACTTGAGGGATGTATCTATCGAATAAAGTGGCAAGTCAGGTGTAAGATTTTAGATACCGTACTCTAATTACAGAACATTAACCCTGAAAAATTCCACAATCAACTCAGTGCAATGTCCATCACTCACACTCGTTTTACTGACTTTTACCAACCATTTCAGTGAAGAACAACTGATTAAAAATTGTTTGGATATCGAATAAAACCGTTCCACAATCCTATGTGCGATTCTGAGTGCATATATCTTTAAGTACATATTTCTATAATAACAGCCGTAGGACATCGTAGGGCACCAAACAATTGATCTAGGAAATGGACCTGACTTTGAAAATTACCTGCGAGGGAAATAATTTGGAAAATGTACAAAAATTCAGGTGAGTTTCCTATGACACACCCACAACAGTCCAAGGAATGTGTCCAATTTTTTTCTTTTTTTTTTGTCGTGGACCTGTTGGATACATGTTGTGATTTAACAAAATAATATAAACCTGTGATTTGTATTAGAGACAGGAATACTCAAGACATCATGACCAATCAGATCTGAGAATTTATCAGCACTGCGGTATAAATTAGGTGCACATAAAGGTTATGATCTTTTTTTACAGAGGCTGAAATTTTTGAATATCTTTTCAATTCGGACCAATCAGAATGACTAAAGGTCTATGTAAAACTGATATATATCTGTTTGATAAGGATTTGGAAATGTAGCTGAAGATTCTACACAGTGTTCTATTCTAGACAGTGTTTACATTTAATATACATGGTTTATTCAGAATAAAGGGACAGAAGCCAGTCAGTCGCTGTCGCACTCAGAGACATGGAGCTCGTTATTCCTGTTGTTGTGGAGGAGGTGATTGATTAGTCTATAAAACAGGACATACGTCCTCTCTCCATTTCCAAGCTGATTGAATCAGTCGTCCCCATATTTCAGTCTACCATTAATAGGCTGAGTTGCTCATAGGAGACGTGACACCAAATGTAATCCAGCTAACTGGTACAGGTATGATAGAATATACAGTACAAGCAAATAAAACGGTCTCAATTTAAACCCTAAAGTCTGTTTACACATCTGATTGATTTGTGTTCGGTACCGAAACCCAATCGGATTCTACGGTGTATCCTGCGCACACATGATAACTGAACCATTTCCAAATTCTATTTTGGATGGTCACGACTAGCCCCCATACATAGGAAAATCAATTTCAGTGATTTATTTTTATTCTGTATATATTAATCAGGCCGAGTGCACTTTGCTGTTGTTAGTGAATGGAATCTCTGGCAGCTACAACGACTTAATTGGATTAAACTTCTGGAGCAAGGACATCACTGAGGACGAATGTGCGACGCAAGAGGTTGGAGCGGCGTCATCCACGTCACCATCGTCGTCATCGTCAATATCATCATCATCGAGAACCTGGCACAGGGGAGGGGGAAAAAAACCCATCCCAGTCAACCTCCCATTTTTTCCCTCCTCCCACTCTTTCATACCCCCTGCCTCCGCCAGAGAGCACTTAACACAAAGTAACGTAGGAGCTATTTTTAGGTCTACTTATTTGATTGAGTTTAGTATCTCCTCATTATTCTTCTTCTTTTTTTTTCCCTCAAGAACATTTTCGGACAATTTTGGAGTCTGAAACTTCCACATAGTAATAAGACACAATTGTTAAACTTTGTAATAACATAATTTATTTATCATTTGTATTCTACATATACTTTTTATTTTAAGGCCTGGATAAATAAATAAATAAATACTAAATATAGACTTATCAACCTAAAACCTTTAGTCTCACCAAGACTAAGACGTTTAAATACCTTTGAGTACCAGCACAATAAAATAAAATTATGAATTTGTACTTCTTTAAAATAGATATAATATATACAGTATATATATGTACACATCACACACACAATCTTTTTGCAAAAAAAAGACAACAAATGAACACTGACTCAACCTCAGACGAGACAACGCCGTTATGAGTTTGCAGATAAAATATCACAGCACGTATCCTTTACGAGTCTTGGGCAGCAGCGCCTTACTTTCCTAACGCAGTGGCTGCTGATCCGTTTGCATAATATCAAGCTGAATTTAAAATGGCACCCGCACTGATATATAGTGCACTACACAGGAAACAAGGGACCATTTGAAATATCTAATTGAACAATGCAGCAAATTAAGGCGACTGGAACATCAAGTTTCTCATCCCGTTCTCAAATTTACATAAAAATATGAATATACTGGATATGTAATCACCTCACAGTTATGCCATATATTGTATATCTTCAATGGGATTGAAATAATTTGCTAGTTTAATAGAACAGCTAATAACTTTATTTTTTTTAAATACATTTTAATTACAAGATGATAAGATGGACTAGGCTATAATATATATATATATATATATATATATATATATATATATATATACCATGGGACTCCTTAAACCTGACCTGTATGCTAATGCGCAATGTATATTATTTAGGTTTGTTAATCTGGGATAAGGTTCAGAGAAAGAAATATTGCCTCAGTAATATGGTATAATCTCAGTATGTAGGATTCTCTCTCAGAGCAGAGAAGAAAATTTAGTTCAGGCTTTATACATACCATACGGAAGAGTACTGAACCTTCAGCACACCTGCTTTCCATTGGAATGGTGTAATATATGATGTGATATGTCCAAATTTTCACATTTAAGAACATTCTGGCTTATCCTGCTGCAACAATAGAATATCCAATATATATGGGTAAGTAAAGTGATCATTTCTCATCCAGTGTCAAGGATGCTGTCCTTCCCATCATGGCTATAGTGGTAATTGAAAAGGTCTTTACTCATTTTCGTGAATAGGAGACTCTGGACTGGAGTCCTCCTCCTCTTCAGTGAGAGTTTGATTTCTACTGAAGGTGCTGGCCAAAGTGACGCTGAGACGTGGCCGTACCGGTGCCATCTCGTTCAGCCCGATAACATTTCTGTTCACAAGCGTGGTCCTGTCCATGATCTCAGCACTGTGCTTGGCTACTACTGCATCCAGGATGTCATACTTGGCCAACAGCGTGCCACTCTCAAACAAGTACTTGAACAGGTAAGAGACGGCTACGTTGCCCAAGAAAGAGGCCAGCATGGAGACCGTCTTGAAGGGAAACCTCTGTATTATCAGATGTTCTACTTCCCCTGTCTTGTGGTGAACCTTTTCCATGATGTACCAGCCTGGGTAGTAGATAGTAGGCGGTAGTTTGAGGTAAGGTTCTCCACCACCAATGCGCAGGATCAGGCCAAAGATGTAGCCTGCCACTGAGCCATAGGTGTTGGTGCCTCGCACAAACAAAACACTAAGGAGCTGTGGGAAGATGATCACGTAGACCATGTCTGAGCTTAGGTACCAAAGCCCGTACACTGTACCCGTCAGAAGAGCCATGGCTGTTGCCACAGCGCCAAAAACAAAGATGGTGATCCGCATGACCCAGACTATCTCAGTATCTGAAGCCTACAGAAAAAAAACATAAGAAATGGTGGCTAAAGAAATATGCAATCATGTTTTACTGTACGGCTGGATTGTTTTTATTGTTTTGTGGGTGCATGATTGGTGTAGGTCAGTTTTAATGCAAACAATCCTGGGAAGGTGTTCCACAACACTAATGTAATGGTGCTTACCGACTGGCGGAAGGACATCTGATAAATGTTCCTGGCGAACATGGAACTGGCTGAAAGGATGGATGAGTCAGCCGATGACATCACAGCAGCGGACACTGCCCCCAGCCCAAAGAAGGAGATGTAGGGTGGGCAGAGGTACTGCAACACGATTGGAAGAATCATTTCTGATTCATCTTTCTTCATGGGAGGGACTGGCCCATAGGTTGTCTGATTCCAGTCTACAATCAAAAACACAGTAATTATTACCATGGCAGTTACCTTCAGCCCTTCAGAATAGGATCACTGACACTACATTAATGTAGAAACACCAACATGACTTCTGAATATTAGCGTACACTTTTAGGGCAAAGGTTTCTTCAGTGGTCCTTAGTATGGATCAACCTTCAACATTATGATGCTTAAAGGAAAAACTTGTTAAATTTCACCAACAGGGAACCCAAGCCAACCGTAATATATATATATATATATATATATATATATATATATATATAAAAACTCCAGTACAACCCAGTGTGTGGGGGGGTTTCTTTATTTTCTTTCCAGTTAGACTGATGGTTTTACCACTGAAAAGCTTCAGTGTCATTTTTGTCATATTAAACTCAACTTGTTTGGATTTCTTTTTTTTTTTTTTCATTCCATCTTGTCATCTCTGGAATTGTATTACTGGCATTTCGCTTCATTTTTTTTTATTTCTTTGATCGTCAGTTTGTCTGTGAACGAAATTGTGACTGCATTCATAGATTTTCGCCAAACTTGGTGGGGACACGACCCTACCTGAGTCCCAGAGAATATTTGATTTTGGAATGTTGAGGTAATAGGAAGGTCACAATTTCTGGAGATTTGAACTTGGAAATGAGCGCCGAAAGACATGCCCTTACTATAGCACACTATTCTTGTATGGATTTTAAAAAGAAATCATATTAGGATTTTCAAGTGAGACTGTTATCTCTGACCTTGTGTGACCCTGAAAGGTCAAAAATTAGCCATTTTATAAATCCTTCAAATAAAAATGGTCAATTACTATAGAACATATCACTAATGTAATTAAAACCAATACCCATATAGGCCCTATTTACTACATTATGGATGCTGCATGGCAGAGGTACTTTGCACTCTGAGTGCCACTTTAGTTTCTAATGTAACATGTAAGAGTAAGTTACATACCAATTAAATTACACCATCAACAATATCCAACAATTTGTATTGTCTTTTTCAGCAATATTTCCTAAAAGCCAAAGCTTGGTTCCACATTGGATATCTGATGGTGAAAATCAGTAGAATAAATCGGATTCGTCAGGCCGGCCTCAGATGTAATATTTACAGAGTTCACATCATTAAACGGAGCCCTCAATAATAAATGAGGGAGACCAGCTGTCGTTATTTACATGTTTCTTTAGAGATCTGACAGGAACATGGCCACCACCCTGGGTTAGTACAGGCAGGGGAAAGGCCTTCCCTGTTGTAAGAGTTCATTTCCAAAAAAAGGAAGGAAAAAAAAGAAAAAAGACCGTAGCAACTGTAGACTGTAGACATTTTCCCATGTGAGGTTCAACAGCTGGCACACTGTCATTAGTACACTCATGCTCCAGTGCTACTTCAGATATTAAGTAGGAATGAGAATTTATGTACTAAAGAGGGCTTAAACAAGATATATTGCTTTCACCTGTATGACTGATTTGTGAGTCAAGGGAGATTGCAAGGCTGGATAATACAATGTGATGTAAACAAGAGCACTGAAACAGTTATTCATTAAAATGGTTGGTTGCTTTTAAGGTTCCCTTGAGAGCTGCCTGTCTTAAACTTTTGTGCAGTTGCTAACTGGGCTGACGTTTCAAAGATAGCTGTCATAATTCTATAATTAGAGAATTAGCATTTTGGGCAGCCATCAAACATAAATCTCATTAAATTATGTCCAACTCCGCTCAGTATCTGGAATAAAAAAAATATAATGCATTGTCTCAGTTGGCTAGCCTGCTAAATTGTTGCTAATTACTACATGGAAAGGCAAAATCTAGTAAAATGTAGCTCCTTTATTCCATATAATCATGTATCAGAACTTTATTAATACATTTAATAAATTTAATGTAAAATTAAAAAAATTAAAAAAAACAAAACAAAAAAAAAAAAACACACCATGGGGCTCTTTGAATGGTCTGAGGAGACTGCAAGTTTGAACATGGAACATGTCCCAGCCATTCAGACATGGTTAGCTAATCTGTTAGCATTGTTGAGTTATTGTTGCCGGGGTGTCATTTACTGTACGACTTTTATTGTGGATGCAATAAACAACATTTCTCATGACAAAATGTTTATTTGGCATTTTTGATGTAGTTTTCAGTCTCTGTGCTATGTAAGTCGGAGAATACCGTAGCTTTTGGTTTTTACATTCTACTCTGGAAAGTATTTAGTTTTGTGGATTCTCAATAAAATGACAACTTACCTAAGTGTAAGGCATCTATGTATGCCAACATACATAAGATAGACAAAAAAAAAGGCTCCATTAGGTTTTGGAGATGGTCCACATCAAATTCTAAATCCAGGATTTTTTAAGGGATTCTTTATCATTGTGTGATAGAATAATTTTCGGCATTTTGGTTCATATGCAGTATTTCTGGCTTTGGTGAAGGCTTGTGTTCTCTGAGTGCTCTTGTTTGTATTAGATTAACAACATTAACCATATAAAGTGTGAACGACATTTCTTTAGTGTTTCTCTGGTTCTTTGTGGCTCTCACAGTAATTGCTATAAACATTCGTCTAGCAGTCATTAAAGCATAGTGTAATATTTTAGCAGGCTTTAATGCTGACCTGTGGAGGCCCCAATAGCGCCAATCAGGACGGAGGGTACGGCCATAATGATGCAACCGAAGGCAGCCAGAAAGGAAAGGACTTGAGCGTAGGTAGCTGAAGAGGCAGAAAGAACCCGTTGAAAATAGACCTGCCAGGGAATTCCCCCCAACATCTGGGAACAAGAACAGCATCATAAATGCACACACATAAAAACAACAGTGATCAGCCTTTACAGCAATATAAAAATCAATTAGATCTTTTTTTAAAACATCACATGATACAGGAAATATGTCAACCCACAGCTTTCAAGGTAAAAAATAATAATTTTTGCTTTGATGACCCTTCATACACAGAGGTTGACGGGCCATTTTTTTGCAGCAGAGACACGACATAATTATTTGCTTTACAATTTCATTACAAGCCCTTGACATTTTGAAATACATATTGTTTCGTTTTTGCGCCTTTCATCTGGAAAAGGTCACAGAGTTCAATTACATTCTAGCATTTAATACTATTTCAGTAATTTAATTTACTAAA
Organism: Neosilurus mollespiculum; assembly: GCA_030014195.1. Lineage (NCBI taxonomy): Eukaryota > Metazoa > Chordata > Actinopteri > Siluriformes > Plotosidae > Neosilurus > Neosilurus mollespiculum. Next base: position 7,367,352 of record JAQMYF010000009.1, read on the forward strand.
TGTGTGGCAGCATGGGAAATCTCTTCTCATGGTGGAAATCTCATATTTTGTACTATAGCTTTACATACAGTATAATAACTGTTTCTGTTTTGCATGTATCACAAATAAAGCTTATTTCATAATCTGTTAAAAAGTAGAGAAAATTGGAGGAGAGAAAGGCATTCTGACTGGACATTTCAAAAGTCAGCATATGATTATGATTTTAATGAATCAGGTTTGTTAATTTTGCTACAGAATATAAATAGCTAACTTGATCAAAACATGCTTAACGTAACTACACTTATATAGATAGCATGCGTAGTGTTTCTTAACCATTAAGGGTCCAGGTTATAATTGGCCATTTTTGACTACTTTTGATTTTACCTTTATATTTCATCTTAAAAAACTGTTTATCTTACCATGTTTGGTGTCATTTTTTTCAGCACAATTTCACCTGTGTCACCTTACAGTTACTTTTTTATTATGACATACTGTATAAACACATTGGACCTAAAATAACGCAAAAAACACAAAATTCAAGTAGAAAAATTTTTTTTTGTTTTTTCTACTGTGAAAAACACAAACGTTTAACTTAGAATGCAAATATGTCATGTCATGTCATTTTCTGAACCGCTTAATCCTAATTAGGGTCGCGGGAAGGCTGGCGCCCATCTCAGCC
>JAQMYF010000009.1:7396541-7418813 GCA_030014195.1 Neosilurus mollespiculum
AACACGGCGCTGCATGTTTTGATTATATATATATATATATATATAGATAGATAGATAGATAATAGTTTATTCTTCTCATGTTCACTAACCACTTTTTAATAGTTCTGGCTTACAGTGCGGAAACCTGTAAATGGCAAGACAATGGCTTTATTTTACACGACCTGTGTACAAAATGTAATATATATGTACATATACATGACACATGAAGCGAATGTATAATTATGACTTAGCGTCATGCATGTGCACGTCTATATATGCCTTTATGAAAATAATTTTATATAAAAAAAATTATCATTTGCCTAATAACTGAATTACTTGGCCTAGGGCCAGTATATTTTAATAACACAAATTATATCATTATAATAATGAGTATTATTGGCTGTTATTGGCTACATTACAGGACATTTTGGCATAAATGGCATCAAATACATTATAAATAATACTTACTTATGAAATGTTTTTCCATTTCCAGTTCCTTTTCTGTATGTACAGTTAATTGCTGCACAAGACAGCATAACAAAATGTTAGAAAAAGTTGTACAACAATAAAAATACAGAGGCAAATTATGGTTGTTTAGACCAGCGGGGGACCACAGCAGGCAATGTTTTGGGGCTCACAAGATGTCCACTAAAGCATATCCGGTTACTTCAGCTTCAGCAGCCCAGTGCAACATCCAGTGTTTATCTTTAGATCAGTGGGTCAGGCTCATAGCACTTGCTTGTTTCGATTATGGCTTGAAAATGTATAATTCTGTACAAACCAGCAACATTTATCTAAATTGGGTGCCTCATGGACACATCCCAGGACCCCTGACACCTACCCACCAATTCAATAAAATTTAATAAACTGTCAGACACAGATGGAGACTCTAACAACCATTTTCCAAATACAGTGTGATGCTCTGATTTATATACTACACAATATAATTGTGGGGCCAGTGTTGTAGTTAGGGTGCTGGGCTCACAATCGAGAGGTCGTGGGATCAAATCCCTGTTACACCCTCCCACTGTGCAAAAGACCCCTGGGCATGGTCTTAACCACAAGTGTACATCTATCCACCCAGCAGTATAAATGGGTGCCAGTAAAAAATACTGGGAAGATAAGCTGCACTGGAATAGTGTCCTGGAGGGGTTGTACTCCTAGTCGCTTCACGCTACGGAAACTGGGGATAAGCTCCAGCATGATGAGCCAGTAGGCTCACGTGTAAAAAGCCCTGCAGACTTTACTTTTTAAAAAGCCCAGCCCAACCTTACTTCACATTTACCTCAATATGACTAGCCTATAAACCATCCACATCCCTTCTTAATAAAGAAGACATTCGTTCAGTTTCTAAGTCGCTTAATCCTAATTAGTGTGGCGGAGAGGCTGGTGCCTACCTCAGTAGACTCCGGGCGAAGGCTGAACAGCTTGCCAGACCATATCAAGAAGACATTTCACAAACAATTAAACCACTGAAAGGGTAGTATGGTGGCGTAGTGGTTAGCATGTCCATCTTACAGCAAGAAGGTCCTGGGTTTGAGTCCTGGGTTCACAGAGGACATTTTTGCGTGTAGTTTGCATGTTCTCCTAGTGCATGTGTGGGTTTATATCACGTACTCCTTTTGCCCACAGTCTGAAGCACATTAGGCGAACTGGCTGTTCTAAATTTCCCCTAGGTGTGAATGTGAGTGAGGTTAAAACATACATTGCAACAAAAAACACAGTAGTGGCCAAATGAATCGTGAAAAAGTAGAAGACCTTGGCCCTGGTGGTTTTGTTAAACAGATCACTTCTATTTCATTATCTGCATAAAATGTTCATACATGCTGTATGGCACTGACTTCACGTTATGAAGACCCTTGAGAGACTCATCCTGGATCAGCTCCAGCCCCATCTTGTAGTCGAGGACGCCATCATCCACCTGCTTAACCGTGTCTATACCCACCTGGACCAGCCGGCGTGCACTGTGAGTATCATGTTTTTTGACTTTTCCCGTGTATTCAACAGCATCAGGCCGACCCTCCTGGGTGAGAAGCTGACAGCGATGCAGGTGGATGCCTCTCTGGTGTCCTGGATTGTGGACTACCTGACTGGAAGAACACATTATATGCGCTTTCAGTACTGCATGTGGTAAACGGTGGTCAGCAACACCGGAGCACCACAAGGGACCCTCCTCTCCCCTTTTCTTTTCACCCTCTATACAACAGACTTCAGCTATTGTACAGAGGTGTGCCATCTTCAGAAGGTTCCTGATGACTCTGCTGTAGTTGGATATGTCAGTGGAGGTGAGGTGTGAGCTGTGAGCTGAATCATCTGCAGCTTAATGTGACAAAGACCAAGGAAATGATTGTGGATTTCAGGAGATCCAAAACTACAGCGACCCCTGTTTCCATCCAGGGCGTCAGTGTGGAAATGGTGGAGGATTACAAATACCTTGGAGTTCATATTGACAAGAGCCGTCTCTATTTTTTGAGGCAGCTAAGGTTGTTTAACATCTGCCAGACACTTCTCAGGATGTTCTATGAGTCTGTTGTGGCCAGCGCTATCCTTTATGCTGTTGCATGCTGGGGCAGGAGGCTGAGGGTTGCAGATGCAAACAGACTGAACAAACCGATCCACAAGGCCAGTAATGTTGTGGGGATGGAGCTGGTCCCTCTTGCGGTAGTGTCGGAAAGGCAAATGTTGTCCAAAATAAAGACAACAGTGAACAGTACCTCCCACCTGCTTCAAAATCTGCTGATCAGTCACAGGAGCACATTCAGTGAGAGACTGATACCACCTAAATGCTCCACTGAACGACACTGGAAACCATTCCTACCTGTCGCCATTAAACTGTACAACTCCACCATATAGCGACATCATCCACTTGCATTTTGCACTACATTTACATTCTACTGTTTATCATTATAATAATACTGTACATATTACTCACTGACAGGATTCATTCTGTATCTGTTTATATAGATATTACTAACTTCTAATTTTAAACTTCTATAGATAGATAGAGAGAGAGCTTGTGGCAAGCCAAGTATATTTATTTCTTTCTTTCTTCTTTTTGCAGGATTATTTCCGACAACTGTTTCTCTTTATTGGGCTGCAGCCTTTTTCTTTCTCACAGCTCAAAACTGGACCATGCAGCTTAATACCTGAAGCGATGTGATGGGACAAATGAATTCTTACCAATTTGAGCTACACAGAAATATCAATCAACTCCAACACCTTGTATATGAGCAATAAAACAAGCATGGGAGGGAGAGCATCAGTGTATTCAATGTATTCTATTCTAAGACAAGGCAACGCAATTTTATTCTAGATATTTTTCCCATTTGTGATCAACATACAAAGCAAATTTCCCCCCAGACACTGTAGGAATGCATATACGCACAGATACTTTGTTAATTGCTTAAGAGAGGCCTGAAAGGGTTCAGAGACTAAGCACTGCTCAGCATCATTTCATATCATATGGATTAATAACAACCAGTACCTACAACAACCTTTTATTTCTAATGTTACACTCAATAAAATATACTACGCTATACTGTATTGTATTACAATTTTCTATAATAGACAATTAAACTACTAAATGCTCTTTTTGAGGCAGCCTAACAGCTATCTGCCCCTTTTGTACGAATGAGTTGGCTGGTGATTGCTGCGAGTGACAGGGGAGCGTATTTCATCCCTCCCTTTCGTGATAGCTCGCGTAATTAGCTCCCATGGACTCCCGGTCGCAGATGGCTGCGGCATCAACCTGGATTTGAACTTGCCATCTCCAGGTTGATCGTCACGCAGCTTATCGATGTGCCACTCAGGAGCCTAGGAAGGAAATTTTTAATTCTTCTTCTCTTTGCCATTAAAAGGCAATTTATTTGCTTGCGCCACTTCTTTCCACATGCCATTGAACCTGTCATGTCTTTAATCCCTGATATACAGTAGCTTGAAAAAACCAGCCTCCTGTTTTCAGTCCTACTCAATCTACTTAATGTGTCATTCACCCCACTGCAGGACCTGTCAGCATTTACAAATCCTGCTTACTAAAATCTCTTCCAGTGAATGATTCTGTTAGAGTCAAAGGGAGGGAATGTAAAGTTCATGATTGATTATGAATAATTAGCATTTTATTTGCCTTTTATATTTTTTTTAATATCATGATACCTATATTAGTGATACTCTGGGGAAATTTTGGGCTCATGTTTTGTCTTTAGCCTTGGTCATGTTTTGATTACGTAGTATGATATCTTTTTTTCCTCCAATCTGGCTGTATATAAATTCTTGTAGAATCAACAATTAAATGAGATTTTAGGCTTGTGCTGAGTGTTTGCTTCTCAACTGTTGGCTCAATCTCCGATCCAGATCTGTGGAGAGGGGACACGCCATCACTGCGGTCAGATCTAACTTAAACAGCTACAATTAATAGGTGATCAGTTCTAAGACACTTCAATGAGGAGACATAAAGTATATAGTATGGAATATGGTATAGTATGGAAATGTAAAGCTAAGGCCTCAGCTTTAAATAGAAAACTATGTGCACTGCTGTGTTTGTCGTGACCTTAGTACATGGTGTGAATTTCATAAAAATCGAATTATGTCCCTTTTTATGTCTGAGAAACAAAAAGGCAAAATGGAACTGGATTACATTTGTACCAAATTCACACCGTGTGTGAAAATGTTCAAGAGTAACACAACTGTGTACTGACTTTCATCCTGTCGCACACCAATGATGAGATATAATGTAGTATAGTTATAGTATAGTACAGTACAGTACAGTGTAGGATACTATGGAAATGTGATGCTTAAGTAAGATGAAAGTAATTGCACTATTGTGATTTTCTAGACCTCCTTAACTCATGGTTTAATATCTATTGAATATGGTTTGAAGTTCATTCATGCTAAGCAAGAATCAAAAGAAAAAAATTGGGGGCACCTTTTAATTTTTCTGAAAAATAGGTATTTTCAGTGTTTTTGTTTATTAGCCATAGTTCTACCTCAAATAAATGTTGGAATGATTTTTGTTTTGGTTCTAATTGTCTACAATAGCATTGATCAATACATCTTCACCAAAAAATAATAGAAAAGTAATTTTTACTTATTTTTATTAGGGCCCTTTTACACAAATGCGGTGGTGTATAATCTTCACTGCACACTACTGTACACGATATTATTATTTATTTATCATGTGGATTCATAAGAATCAGCTTCAAATCGATCTGTTCGGCTGTACACTGACTGAATATTGTTGATTTTTAAATTCAAATACTTTTACTTTTTCTAGTTCACCTAATAGCACCCTTTCAAGTTGAGTACAATGATGGTCTTTATTAACTTTTCTCTGACCCACCAAAATCAATGGCCAAGAGTCACTGCTGTTCTTCGCATTAATTAGCCAAAGGATATGCAAGAAAACCTAAACTTCTAAAAATAATAATAATAATATTACATTTTAAAAAATCACAATAAATTTAATCAAAAAGCTGGTCTGGAATGCCCACAGTATTAGACCATCAAAAGGGGTTGTCAGACCAGGTAGTTCTAGAAGCTTTTCGAGAGGAACTACTCTCTGGGGAGAACCCCTGAGAGATTAAAACCATCAATGGTCTTTTCTGCTTGCATTCGCACCACTAGTAGGAAGACTGAGGTGACATAATCTGGTATAATGATGTCAGTTCTGCACGACATACAACAGCAACAGAATGGAAGAAGCTGTGATCAGAGCTGTGTGTTTGCTGGGTATCATTGGTTTCATGACAGTAACGCAGTTCAACTTGAGAGATGTGTGAAAAATTAATATTGTTAATGCTTGCATAAGAGCTTTTGTATACATGACTTTTTGGGATATTAAACCTGGCATGTGCCAGTGCTGCACTGGACCAATCACAGCACACGTACATTAACATTACTGTTTAACTGGGATAGAACATACCCTAAAAGTAGGAGCTAAAAAGTCCCTTAAGATGGCTTTATAAGAACTAAAATAGTTCACAGGTCTTGTAGTGCGAACACACACACACACACACACACACAAAAAAAAAAAAAAAAAAAAAGGTGGGCAACAGTTCTAAGAACTATAAAAAGTTCCTCAAAATAAATCAAAAGGTTGGATATAGAGTACTTGCCTCTTCCAGCTAACTAAATTTACTTGATCTCCTTCACTCAAACTCTCTTTTCCACCACTAGATGTCCTCCTATTTCTTAAGATCGGTGGTCCCTGATGCTGTTCTTGGACAACTACTTTCCTGCAGATTTTATCTCCCGTCAAGATCTAGCACACCTCTTTTAGCTGGTTAGATGGTCAGATGGGCATGATTAGGCTTGGCAGTAAAGACTTCAGATCTCAAGAAACAGGATTGATGACCACTGCTTTAGCTTATCCATTTGTTTAAGCAAACGATCACTAAGGCCAGAGCAGGTCAGGACCTTCAGAATGTCTCCTTATTTATAGCTTATTGATTGTAGATATTAAGGCAGATGAAGGCAGTATCAGTAAGAGTCATCAATAAACTGCTGCAGGTTACATTTCAGATGGAGTTAATCACTACATGGTGCAGGTTGTAAACACTATGTAGTTGTAATATATACACCAACTACAGTATATTATTGGTTTTATTCTTTAGGTACCCTGGGCCTAAAGAATAAGTCAGGCAGGCTTTATGTGTTTCTTCTTCTTTTGTTTATTCCACACAACCATTTTAAGGCAGTATTCCAACTTGAGCCAATCCTCATCAAACTCTGCACGCTTACTCCTTTCAGAAGCCAATCATTTTTCAGAATGCTTCATTAAAAGTTTTTATAGGTTTAGAATAATGTTTTCAGTGTCTTTAATCCAGGACGCCTCTATTGAGATATTTGCTCAGTTCAACAACTAAAAGTTTTCATGTTGTATAAAATGCTTTATTGTGGCTGTTCATCAGGTTTATGATGTGCATTTAGGATACGGTTGTTGTAATCCTGTAGTGGGATCTGGGGACCACTATGGGTGTGTGAGTCAAACCCAAGATGGCTGATTTTCATAGAAAATTCCATTAAAAGCTTTCCATCAGTATAAAATTTATGCTATGTATTATTGAGGGTTTTTTATTTCCTATTTGACTGGACATATTTGAATATGTTTATTAACAATATAAACTTGGACGTCATGTAATGTGTGATGAAATAGAAACTGCTGTAGAGTTTCAGTAAATATTCAGATTGTATCCTTGATCAACATGTACCTTACAGTAAAGCTACAGCTAGAGCGGCATGTAACTCATAGTAGTATGTTTAAAATGCCACTCTTGTCTTGTTTTTATTACATGTATAGATATGTGTGATTGTGTTCTGTGTGCATTTTAGTCTATGGAGCTTGCAACTGGGGGCGACATAGTGGTGTAGTGGTTAGTGTATCCGCCTTACAGCAAGAAAGTCCTGATGCTTGTATGGGTTTCCTCCGGGTACTCTGGTTTCCTCCCACAGTCCAGAGACATGACCATTAGGCTAACTGACTGTTCCAGAGTGTGCTCAGGTGTGATTGTGAATTGGTGTGTGTGTGTGTGTGTGTGTGTGTGTGTGTGTGTGTGTGTGTTGACCCACTATGGTCTGTTCAGGGTGTTCCCCGCCTTCACCCAGTGTTGTCCAGCCTCCCTGTGACCCTAGTAGGAATAAGCCATTTGGCAAATGAGTGAGTGAGCCTGTAAATTGGACTTGTTCACATAGGGTTTAATTAAAATAAAATGTAAAAAATGAGGTTAATACTTAAACATTTGTGTGAAGCGCAAAAAATACTAAAAATCCTGGGTATATGGTATGTTCTATACATTTACAGCATTTATCTGACACCTTTATCCAGATCGAATTACATTTTTTTACAAATCAACTGGCTAAGGGTTTTGCTCAAGGGCCCAGCAGTGGCACCTTGGTTGTACAGGGGCTCGAACCCCCAACGTTTGGACCAGAAACCCAGAGCCTTAAACGCTGAGCCGCCACCGCGTTCTAATATGCATTGCAGGCGTCTTGTGGTATTGAGTGATAAACACTTCTGGAAGCAGTATTGTGATCACCAGCGTTTGTTTGTCTGTCTGCCTGTCTGTGAACAATTTCCTGACTAAACTACTTGCCGGACTTCAGCCAGACATAGTCAATACATTACCCCACCCATGTCCTGGAAATGATTTGCTTTTGGCAGATCATGGTCGAAGCTCAGTGTCAGAGTGCAGTCATGAAGAAAATCCCTATTCTTTAACACGGGTGCGATTTTCTTAGAGATGTTCCCCACTAGGTGGCGGCATTTCATTATCACTATGACAAGTTATAACAACACCTGCAAGAATTTCAATGCGCACATCACCATAATGCAGATCGCTGGCCTCCTGATCAAACCTGCTATCTCCATAATGAGAATGAATGAATATAAATTAAGATAATCCTCTGCATCCATTTGAAAAAGCTGGTGGCTTCATTCAGGTGCTGTGCGGTAGATTCTCTCTCTCTGTCTCTCTCTCTCTCACTCACACACACACACACACACACACACACAGTATATATTTATGCCACTGTATGATCATTAATTGCACTTTCATTATTTTTTTGTCATTCCTGAAAAAAGTCAAAAATGGAGATGGCCGGTTTCATCAGAAGGCTGATGAAATGAGCCTGGCAGAGGTACCATGCACTCTATGAGTGCCCCTCTTGTTTGTTGTGTTTTTTTTTTTTTTGGTTCCATGAAAATTGACAAAACACTCAAGGCATCCATTGTTTTTTATTTCATACAAACATCCAACCGACTCGATCCTCTTATATCTCTATGAATCCATAATAAATTATAAAAAAAAATATACTATTGTATAACTAGTCCCTATTCATTCTAGTGTGTGCAGAAACCATTCACCATCGACGAGTCCTTGGTATCCTGACTTTCACTAGATGATCAGCTTCAGTGTGTGGCATGTCAGAAGGTGTGTGTGCACGCATGTGTGTTTATTAAGGAAGTAATACAGTGCATTAATAGGAAAATACACTAACCTTCACAACGTGTGTGTAAAGTAAGCAATAGAGGGGAAATAACTGAATTATTGTTACATAAGCATGATAATGTCTGTCTCTAAGTGTCTTTGTGTGTTTCCTAGGTCTTTGCTACCAACCACACTATATTCAATATGTGTATTCTATTAATGCTATAACCTTCCTCTATGTACGTAACACACCCAACAATCTCACCTGAATCGCCAAATAAATAGATAGATAGATAGATAGATAGATAAATAAATAAATAAATAAAATAAAAGAGCTCTATAAATCTTTGTGCATCACAGCGGAGTATGTAAGTCCGTACGGTGAAGACCGGCATGATGAGTGTGCAAGATCTGCTGCAGAAGCACAAGACCATGGCTTTCAGTCTCTCAGTAAAGGTCCAAAGCATTCTTGAATGCGCGTAGCTGACTGCCTGAGGAGGTCAATAGTTTTGTGTGGCATTTTTGTTTTCCCTATTTTTTCACTTTTTAAAAATACTATTCTCTACCCATTCTCTCCAATCTTGCATCTTTTCTCGCTCTTGGGAAAAGACTGCACATATTGCTGCAGGAAAATAAAAGTCAACCCCAAACAAAACAACAACAACAAAAAATTACCCCTGACATACACATGTACATATAAATACCAGCGTAATAGATCGGATGATAAACCATGAGTAATAATAGCCTTATAAATCCACTGACATTCAAGTCTCCAGATTCCTCGAAGTAGCATGATAAATAACTGATAAATATCTATTAAGACACATACTTTTGTTACATTAAAATAGCAAATATACTATTAAAAGTTCTCCGACTGTGAATCCAGTTCCAGCCAGTCACAGAACTTGGATGACGGACAGATGACATCACCATAGAGACAGCGCCATGTTTCCAGTCTTGATTGGTTGTCCATCTCTCAGAGACTCTTGGTTTCACGCTGGTCCCTTTTCCCTGTGATTGCTTTTTCTTTTGGAAGCCTTCGGCGGCCGGCTGAAAAGTTTTGAGAGCCTGAAGTTCTTTCATCGCGGTTAGGAAAACAGACCATTCCTGACTATTTGTGTGTGTGTGTGTGTGTGTGTGTATGGGTGTTAGTGTTAGTGTGTGTCTCTTTGAGTGTGTGTGTGTGTGTGTGTGTGTGTGTGTGTGTGTGTGTGTGTGTGTGTGTGTGTGTGTGTTGGCTGGTCCGTCTCATACGTGGAAGCCACTCTGTTGAACGTGCAGAAGCTGCAGTCGCAGTGTCTGTATGCTGCTCACTATCCTCCTCTGGTGTCCGATCAGAGACACACCGATCCTCCGAACATCACTGCCAAGAACAGACAACAAGTATATGAGACTCAACTTTTGCAAATTGCAGGTTTATTAACAGCATAGGTCCCTCCCCACCTTCTACCCAATTAAACCTTTTTTTTTTTTTTTTATAAATATATGAATGGAGGTCAGTGGCAAGAAACAAAAGTTTTTGATTCTGTTTAAACTGAGTCACAGAATCACATTCTCGCATTAAAAAAGTAATTAGGTGAGGGCAGGGAACACCCTGGACAGCTCGCCAGGCCATCGCAGAGCCAACACACACACACACATAACCATTCACACTCACACCTAGGGGTGATTTGGAACCACCAATTAGCCTACTGTGCATGTCTTTGGACTGTGGGAGGAAACCGGAGTACCCGGAGGAGACCCACGCAAGCACGGGGAGAACATGCAAACTTCACTCAGAAACGCCCGAGCCAAGGAATTAAACCCAGGCCTTCTTGCTGTGAGGCGGACGTGCTAACCACTGCGCCACCGTGGCGCCCACCATTTAATCTGCATTAAAAAAAATCATTATCTCTCACTGTTGACTAATACATTTTTTTCTTAAATAAGGTCCCCTGGTGGTCCTCCACAAGGAAAGAGACTGTCATTGTGTAGGAAATGTGAGGACTCACTCCATATGAAGATATGAAGGGTTTGTTCTAATCTTACCAAAACATGACGATTCAAAGTTACAGATAATTACACACTAATTTCTGCTCATAGTTCCTCCTGAATCCTACACAATTTACACTTTAAACATTTCGATTAGTTTATCACTTGAATTTTGTTGCTTGCTACATTTTTCACATTAAAGGTGGAAAAAAGATCTGAGATTATTTATTTTAGTTTCTTTTTCTTAGCCCCGCCATCACACTTCGACTAATACCACGAAGACCGCACTCCATCCTGAAAATGTCGATGAACGCAGCGGGGACGTAGTGAAAATGAAAAAATGTGGAGGTTTAAGTTTAAGTGTCCAGAGCGTTCTTTTTACAGCCGTTCTTATACACTCGTTTATGACGTTCTCAAAGTCTCCACCCGGTCCTTACAAATACTGGGCCAAGCGCTGTGCTTTTCATCCGTTCTGGGAGTTTTCTTGTGTCCACGTCTACACTGAACACGTGCCCGCTATGCTTATAATATGTGACCCGCTCCAGTACAATACAGATAAGTAGGCATACTGATATAGTGATATATTTGGAAAGAGAATGTAATATGCTTTAAAATGAGGTATAATACATGGTTATAACATGAAATTTAACTGACTTACATCACTTTGTATGTCACTAATCAGGAAATGCTACTTTTGAGCAATTACACTTACAGAACCAGTTTCTGAATGTCTGCATATGAAACTCCCCAACATCCATAAACTGAATGAATCTGATCATACTAGCATCTTCCTAGCAACAGATGAGTTCTGTTTACACCAAGTCATGTCTGTTTTGAGGCTTCTCATTGGTTTACCTTAATATGATTTGGGAACCCTTCTGGGATTCTGTATGTAGGGAGAGTATTCTGGTAGTGAATAAGGATAATAAGGAAATATCTTGAGCAATCACCATAACGGACTGAAAATCGCCAAAATAAGTGGATTTTTCCATTGTTTTACAACAACTTGGACATGGAACCCTTTCTTAAACAAGTATTTTAGCATGGACAGATTGTGTTTATGGATATTTGAACTTGGTCATGTTGAAGATTATGGTTTGAATGATGTATTTTTGGCGATATCACATTTTCTTCCAGGTACGCCATTTTCACCTTACTTTGGCTCTTTTCACCTTACTTTGACACTACCTTGCGACTTAATCCGTATTTTGCTGGAGCGGGTCAAAAAAGTTAATGAAGTCCCTACAAGATTCTAGTTACATCATGACTATATCAACACTATTGTTACCCCGTCCTTATTAAGATCCTGATTCCACCACGTCAGCACAAAGTCAGTGGTATTTTTTTAAAGCACGTTCAAAATTCATACAGGTCGCCCATGGGGATAATAACACTTCTGTACTGGTTTCTACTGCATTCTACTGTTCAAGATAAGTTCATAGGAGGAACATGGCTGAGTATGACAGGTTTTAAATAATACAAAACTCTTCAATTTAAACAGGGTGTATATACTTTTGTTTAATACATTTAGTGTATCTTCAGCTTCAAGTTTATCAGCATTGCTTACTGTAAATTCCTGTTATATTCCAGTTGTTACAAGTCAACAGACTGTCTTACTCACTCGATGCTCATGCTGGAGATGGAATCCAGAGTCGTGTACCCTGCCGCTATGAAGTTGCTCTTGTACTGGCTCATTTTAATGGAGTCCAGCCAGTCGCCAATGGAAATGAAGAGAGGATAGTCAGGCAGGTCTTCAGGAGATTCGGGTAAACTGTACAAACACCAAGGACAGACAGGGTACTGTTTAAACAAAGGAGTGTGGCGAGATCTAATGCAACGTTATACCTTAAAACTTCAGGGTGAGAAAACAGTGAGATAAAAAAACAGTGTACTATCACCTCGGCAAGGAGAAGGACTCCTACAGGGATCCTCCCGCACATTACCGTGGTGCTCACTCAGCTCGTGAAGGACTTCATAATTAGCTTGTGAGTAGAGACTATAAAGTGCGTCATTACCATTACTGGGGTCATCTACTGACATCTATAATTTATAATTATTACCACCATTCGAAGCTGTTAGCGCTGTATGATTGCTCTAATCATAATCTTTGATATTACAGAGCAGACAGTACATTATTATTTTAGTAAAATTTACCAATCTAATCTTACGTAAATTTAACCCTCTTCACAGAGAACAGACAATTTTATACAGGTTCTAATGAATAAGGTAAATATATTACTACCTTGCAAGTACCAGTCTTTGATATTTACATATCAGTTTATTGATTTATTTAAAGGCTTTAGTATGAGGATGATGGTTGGAACTCCACCTGTGCACATCCTCCACCAGCGTGAGGAGGCTGCTTGGGTTGCGAATGAGCTTGTCCAGGAAGCTGAGGATGTCGTGGAAGCGAGGCCGCCTGCTGCGCTCCTTCTGCCAGCAGTGAACCATCAGCTGATGTAGAGCCACGGGGCAGCCCATGGGCGCTGGCAGCCTGTAACCCTCCTCTATGGACAGGATCACCTGCAGGGAGGACACAATAGTAGACATTTAAACAAGGTCGTACACCAGAGCCTAAACACAGGAGTCTTCTATGATTTGTAAAGAACTCGGGTGAAGGGTAGTACATTGGTTTGATCCCGCAGACGAGCTAATGTAGCACAAACTGTGGAACCTCTCACTGCTGGCTCTCATAGAAAGGAGTAAGAACACACCATGGTGTATATAGGGCTGTGCTCACACACTCTAATATTTTGTTGGACCGCCTAAAGCCTTGAGAGACAATGTAATCACAGAGCGTAATCACCATGGCATTGTTTCAACAAACTTACACAACATCCAACAATCTTTCCATCCAGTGTTGGGTTCATTTTTTACCTCATCTTGAATTGATGACAGGAAACTGAACCACCCCTTAGTCTTCTCCAGCACATCCCAGACTTTTAATAGGGTTACGGTCAGGACTCTCTGGTGCCAGATCATGTGTGAAAATGATTTCTCTTGCTCCCTGAACCGCTTGTTCACTACTTGAGCCCTAATTATAAATTTGTACCATCAGGAAGGAAGAAGTCCATTAACGGGATAAGCTGGTCATTCAGTACACTCAGGTCATCAACTGACTTTCATTTTATACCACATAATGTTGCTGAGCCTCGACCTGACCAACTGAAGAAACAATGGCATGGAGATTACTTGGTGTAAAAAAGGCAACAGGCGAGCCAACAACTTTTTTTTTTTGGCCGAAGCATGTATTTTAGATGCTCTTTAGCAACTATAGGAACTGTATGAAAATTTGATCAATGTTTTAGGTCATATTTATACAGAAATATAGAACATTCTAAAGGGATCCTACACTTTTAAACACCACTCAGTTTGCTGATAAATTGTCCAACATGGATAGCTGACAGATTATCTTTTCCCAAGATTAACACAATACTGTTTGACTTTAATCTTCTATATCTGTAAACTGTCTGTATTTATAACGAGGAAGAGTTTCATTTGGAATCATGACGTCTTTCTTGCCATAAAAGGTATACATCTACATTCAGTGAGCTGTAAAAATGCTTGGTGACAATGCATGCTAGTAAAAACCCTGTTAAAATAAAAATTGAGCTCACATCCTGATTGGACATTTCCCAGTATGGCCGCTCTCCATAAGACATGACTTCCCACATGACAATGCCGTAGCTCCAGACGTCGCTGGCTGAGGAGAACTTTCTGTACTGGATGGCCTCCGGAGCCGTCCAACGGATAGGTATCTTCCCTCCCTGCAAAAAAAAAAGTATTAATATTTCCTTTTCCTTTAAATCAGTTTACCTTGTAACAAAAATCAGTCTAGTTCGACGCCTGCCAGGGTTTCATGTCATGCAGAGAAGATCCCATTTCCACATAATTCACTACTCTGAAAATCCAATACGGCTGGATTGGGTTAGCTGACCAAAGACATTTTCCTCATGTAGTATTAAGAGTAGATTTCGATGATTGTTACTGCAGACACTCTATTACCTTCTCATGCTATCATCCTACAAAAATCCCTTTCAAAGTTCACTTAAACTCAACACACTCAACTCAGTTATCCAGGCAGGTCTTGAGCCAAACTGCATTTGTTGAATCGAGTAGCACAGCCGCCTTTCTGACTTCCCGATCCAGACCAATTAAAGAAACATCAGTAAGAGGCTCTTTTGAAGCCAGGACCAGCATGAAGCTGAGCTCTTCTAACCAATATTACAGAAGATGAGTGTAGTGTAGAGTTTCTCATGCACAGTCTTTATCTCAGGCTCAATCTTTGAAAGACACCAGAAGTGATTCAGAAGTGACACTAAGCTAAGAAAACCGTAGAGAATAGTTTTTATATTACCACAGCTTGCTAGACAGTAGAGCATGATTGATGTAGGATTTTAAGACCCATACACATCACATAATCTAATTTTCCCTAACAATTGTTATAAAGTTGTTTAAAGGTCCTTAGTGTGATAACATGACCTAATGCAGTTTACAAAACTGAGAATGAATGAATATTAAATATTAAATAATATAAAAAGTTCATTATATTATACATAGTTCTGTGAACAAAAGTATAACAAAGAACGTTAAAGGTTTTAATAAATAAAAACCAAATCTGTAAAAGCACAAAGAGGTCTTTATTTGACTCTGCTTGGATCAGCTTTTTGTTGTTTTGTTGTTTTATGTAGATCCATTTACTGATGATGTAACCAGTCAGCTGATACAGTGAGCCGGATTCATCAGGTTGGGAAAACAGAACAAAGGAGTCATTGGGTTTAGTTCATGCGTGGATTACTGAACAATATTATTTGCTATTTTAATGCCAGTTACCTGTTGTGCCCCAGGATGCAGAAGGCATTTTGTTAAACGTCCGTTTTTACAGATTCTCCAAGAAAAAAACAACTGGCAACAGGCACTCAGAGAGACCCTCAAATCCTGTTCAAACCTTCTGAGCATGACTTCCTATGCAGCAAACATTTAATTTATTAATTTATGTTAAAAAATGTCTATCTGACCATATCTCATGTCTATCTGACCATATCTCACAGGTCCCCCATTTATTTTAAACAGGTACAGGCTGGAGGCACAGTCAAAATATGAAACCAGGGAGTTGGTCCATAGTTTAGGAATTTTAGGAATCTTTGCTATTTTCACATGACAAGCAGAATGCTGGTTAGCTGTTATGTCTCAGTGTGCACAAAGTTTTCTTTTTAAGAGATTCAAGCATCCATTTTCACTGACTTTTCCAAAGGGTAGCAACAGAAAGTGAAACAGGCAAAGGACTCTCAAACAGCCAGCATTGAATGAGCCTTAAATTTCATTACTTGCTAACGCATGTGCTTTCCGGAAGATTTGTTTAAAAAAAGCATTTCTTTTATCCCTAACAAAACTTGTATAACTTTACCAATGATACCTTTTCACAGAGATAAGTGTAAAAAAATTTTTTATTGATATTTTTCGATTCAATTGCGTAAGTTAAGAGAGCTGATAACAGCATGCACTTGTTAATCATTATACTCAATTCAACTTACCTCACCTCGTATGTGCTGTGAGCGGTTTATCACATATCCTAGCTTTTTTCTGTTAAGCGTTCATCAAATAATGTGATGATTCTTGTTAAAAGCCAAGATATACAACCTCTTGAACACGGCTGGTGTGACAACAATTATACCCATATAAAGATTTGAAGACTTTCAGTAATGTGTCAGAGGCTAGTTGTAAATATCCCGAAAGTTCACATTCGTTTATTTAGCCTACAAACGTTCCCTGTTTCTATCAGTGATGCTGCATGGATCAGGAATAGTCTCTCTGCCAGCAAACAGTTTATCATGATATCTCTCCAACACAACTTTATCCAAGCCTGTTAATTTGAATCATGGCAGATGCTGCAGTTTTATGATAATTATACATGTTGGGGTGTGTGATCTAGTAAGTATTAATAGACATTATATGGCTTCTATTGCAGGTGTGTGTGTGTGTCTCACTGTGGTGGTGTAGGAAGCCTCTGGGTCGTCCTCCAGGACCCTGGAAAGGCCGAAGTCCGACACCTTACACACTAGGTTGTCATCCACCAGAATGTTCCGAGCTGCCAGGTCCCGGTGGACGTAGCCAATGTCGGACAGGTACATCATACCGGAGGCGATGCCGCGCAGCATACCGACCAGCTGGATGACGGTGAAGTGTCCGTCGTGCTTCTGCACAGTCAGTGAGAGAGTGTGTGTGTGTGTGTGTGTGTGTGTGTGTGTGTGTGTGTGTGTGGGAGAGAGAGAGAGAGAAAGAGAGAGAGAGAGAGAACTGCTAAAGATACACCCTCCGTCAGATTTCTCTCTCATACCATATCAGGTACTGATAGATGAGTGAACGATCTCTGCTTCTGATCATCTCTAACAGTAAATTCTAGCCATTAAAAAAATAATAATAACTATATGCTTCTTAATATTTTATAATACCTAAAAACTACTAATAATAGTGTAAAGGCACCCCTACACCTTCACCTCATTAAAAATGCAAGGATCTATAAATATGCATGATATGCAAATTAAAAACATCCCTCTAAGCACTAGCCTGGTTATGCTGTGAAGTGATGTCTTGTTGTGAATGCTGTTATGTAATGTGTGTCTCAACAAGTATTTCTTATGGTTTTAATGCCGGACTAAATAATTAAAGAATGCAGATATAAACCTTGTTCTGTAATTTGTATCACAGGCTGGGTTCAAATTAGCATAAAGCAAATAATCAAAATTATTCCTAATCAATACAATTCCTTTAGGGGTTTTGACTATTATTGACGTTTTTAGATTAGGTGGTCTAAACCTTTTTTTTTTTTTTTTTTTTTTTTTCATGCACGTCATAAAAATGAGTTACTGTCATAACCGTGAAGTGGATTTGTTTCCTACAACAGCACAGACTGATGTGTTTTATTATGGAGTAAAATGCTTCAAATCTAGATTCACAGTGCTAAGTAAAAGTGTTGGCACCCCTTTCAGTGTAGGTTTGTTACCACCTAAGATAACCATACCACAGCATATTGATGGCTTCATTTACCATTTATGTTTAATACTCTTATAAAAATAGATTTATTCTAAAACATTTAATTAAATAAACAAATTCTAGTCTCAAATACAGTGTGAACCGTTTTATAAGAAAATGACCTGTAAGTTGTAATGAGAATCCTGCAGAACCAGCCACTGGCACACTTGCTTTTTTTTTTTTTTTTTTTGCACACTTCATTAAATTATTTATTTTTATTTCATTTAATCTTATTTTATTTGGGGGGGGGGGGGGGGTTCTATAAAGTATAATCTTATCATATATTATCTTAGCGGAACATCACTGCATGTTTACAGTCATTCTTCAATATATACTGCAACACATTTTTCTGTCCACCCCTGTACACCCACATGTTCATAAGGTGTCAGCGGAGGTAGATGAAGGGAGAAGTGTGTCCATTTTTTTAGTGCAGTGTGCCCCACTAAAGAAAAAACTAAAACTGGACATACGGTCTGGATTGCACATCTTGGAAACATACCAACACAGCAGCAAAGTCTATCTTTATAGTTAGTGATAGTTAAACTTGCAGTATTCATTTGTTATACAGGTCAATAAACCAAAAAGAGGAAATTGTGTCTCTCGGATAACCTCATGTGTAAATCAAGCCACCCTGTTCCAGATCAGTTACTCAGAAAATACTTGTGGGAGCCATGTGGGTAGTAAGTGGAAAAATGGCCCCCATATGAGATTATCCATAGGTTCTATAGTGGCCCCATGTCAACTCAATTCATTTCCCCATTAGTAACCCACATAGGGGGCCTGTCTGAGCTTGCCAAAGGAGGACACAATTAGTTAACCGATTTGGCACCTGGTTAAGATGCACATTTTGGGTCCATAAATTATAAATTAAATAAAGAAGTGCTGGTTCACTCTGTGTGTGTGAAGATAAAACATTTGAAAATTTAAGCTTGTTTTAAGCTTCTGTTACCCTCAGGAAAGAGTCCAATGAGCCGTTCTCCATGTACTCCACTACGATCATCACAGGACGACCTAGACACACACACACACACACACACACACACACACACACACACACACACACACACACACACAGTGGACAGCATTCATTAATCATTAAAATAAACACAGTGGCGAAACATGCATGCAGGTGAAAAATAGAGATTGACTAAAGAACAAGCAGAAAGGAATAAATCACATTAGAAGTGTAGTGCTACAGGAAAAAAATTACACATCACCCCATCATTGATTATTTTTATATTTAAACACAACCCCAAGTCCCCGTCCCCCCCCCCAATTTATACCACAGCAAAACAGGCAACAATTTTTACCTGAAAAGATCCAG
Source organism: Neosilurus mollespiculum (assembly GCA_030014195.1). NCBI lineage: Eukaryota > Metazoa > Chordata > Actinopteri > Siluriformes > Plotosidae > Neosilurus > Neosilurus mollespiculum. The sequence continues at coordinate 7,415,769 of JAQMYF010000009.1, forward strand.
GAAACCCACCACAGAGTCAACTCGAATACAAATAAAGTTCAGCTAAGATTCCATATGCACGGTTACGTGTTTACAGCATGCATATTCTGGATGCAACACAAGCAATCAGTGCATGTGCAGCGTTTTTTTTTTTTTTTTGTCAGCTCCACATTGAAAACTGGACCCAGGATAACCACATGTGATAAAAACAACCCCTGCAAACAACCAAAACTTCAAAATGAGGCAATTATGACCTGACATTGAACTTTACACTCATGTAATATTAGATAAACTATGCCAATACTTTGAGTAGCTGAAACATATTAAACAAAACAAATGAATAGGCTGTTTATTTGTTAATCTGTAAGTGCTAGCCTGTTTACCTTAAGCAACGGGCTAAACATTGTATGGGCGATATTACAGATTGTGATCTCCAGTGCTTTGTTAAATCATCACAAACCAGCTCTGAGATGCAGGTCACACTGCTTGTTCGACAGATGAAAGCAACTATCATACTTGTGTTCCAATGGCACATTATGTTAGCTAATCAACAGTAAAGTTGTCATCTTAAAAACATAACTGATATCCATCCTTTTCTATCTCTAGTAATCATGTACAACATTTAAAGTGTCTAGACTGTCTTTGTGATCAAATTTTATTATTAAAAAGTGCTTTTCTTTCAAAAATAAGGACATTTTTAGGTGACACCAAACTTGAACAGTGGTATTGACTGTAGTGATTTTGTGACTTGACATAAAAACAAATACTTATTGTTTTTATTAATATTAATTTAAAGGGTGTTTTGAAAGCATGGCACCCAAATTCACTTTTTTCTAAAAACCCGCCTTTCATATAAACCAAACATCAAATATCTATCATTAGTAGTTTAGTAGATGGTATTTTAGTATCTATCATTAGAGATATAACTGAAGTGCACAAAGGTCTTGGGAAGACACAGTGACAGACAGGGAGTCAGGCCACCCGAGTGTACCACAAAGAAATCTGTCTGTTACATGGAACATCCCACATTAAATACAAACATCTTATGGTACTTTAGCAAAACATTTAAAAAAAATGCATGCAAAAAAATGACATGAAGTGAGAGTCATCTACTTCCTGTCTGAGCTGTGCTGTTTGTTGTGTGTTAAGTTCTGAGAAATCTCTGCTGTGAATTTGCTATATTAGCAACTGAAAACTGTTAGTCACAAAGCAAAGTCACACTTTATTTATTCATTCATTTTCTGAACCGCTTAATCCTAATTAGGGTCACGGGGAGGCTGGTACCCATTTTAGCCAACTATGGGTACACCCTGGACAGCTCGCCAGGCCATCGCAGGGCAGAAACACGCTGGCGGCAATCCACTGACCTACTGTTTATGAATGACAGCAATGGTCTGTCACACATAAAACATTTAAATAAACATTAAACATCAATATAATAATTGTTTTTGTCTGACTGGGAACATAACATTTTTATAACACTGAACTCATTGTTTTTGTACATTGTCTGATTCTTCATATATATTTAAACTGTAATGTAACTGCAATCTCTCACTATTTCACTTTATTTCACAGAGCACTAATTGGTGGAAAATGGTCTAAGAGTAGTGACTTACTCTTTGTGACCACGCCTTCCAGTCTTATGATATTTGGGTTGTCGAACTGTCCCATGATGCTGGCCTCTCGCAGGAAGTCCCGCCTCTGACGCTCTGTGTAGCCACCCTTTAGGGTCTTTATGGCCACAGGGATCTCCTTTTTCCCTGGAGTGCGGAGACGACCACTACACACTTCCCCAAACTCACCTGGTGCATGTATGCACACACACACACACACACACACACACACACACACACACACACACACACGCACACCAGTTAAATGTACAAGTGTGGTTACCCTGTGTTTTATGTTACCACCACACTAGATGGCAGTGGTAGAGTTACGGAACATTTGTGCTACTGTACGAAAGTTTGACTCGGTGATAGTGGGGCTTGAACTTGCGACCTTCGGGTCAGTAAGTCAGCACCCTACCACCAGGCTACCACTACCCCAGAGGCTTAATAATATATAAAGAAAATCCTTTGAAATCAGATGCTATATAAAAATAAGAATATACTTATAGATTTTTTTAATCTCACAGAAGATATGTTAGATTCACCTTTATCAATGAACTCATCAGTTTGTAAATTATTCACTACATACCTGTACAGTATATTTTTAAAACATATTAACTGAAGCATTCACTCTGGGACAGTTCAACACTGCAATAAACACTCGTACCAGCTCCAATGACTCTTTCTATACGGATACGAGACGGGTCAATCTCCTTAGCAAAGTCGTGAACGGCTTGAGACGGATCCTCATATGTGTCCGGATCGATGTAAGTCTTTATTCCTGGGAACGGCCCTGTCAAGGAGACCGGAAGGAAAAAAGAAACATTAGCAGCAGTCCACTCTAATTACCACACACACACACACACACACACACACCTATCATTTCTCAATACACCAAACCATGTGCTTCAGAACGAATAACTGACAATAAGCCAGGAGCTGAAGTATTTAAAGTAGGAATAGAAAAATGATTTGGTTCTAGTGACTGTAATAAGCTATATTTTGTTATTAAAATGTATTGTGTTTTCTATATTTTTCTCGACAGGATGTAAAATGTACGATGTTGTAGCCTGCTGATTCTAATCGCCATGTCACATGTGAAGTAATTGCTTTTCTGTTTATTACAAAGTCTTTCTAATTGTAATTGCTTCAACTCATTACTGCCCCTGATTTATAATTACTTGAAAGCTTAAGTGTTCAAATGCATTCAAGTATTAATGAGGATATAATTTTATACTGCCACAGACATAAATAAGCTAAAAAAAAAAAAAAACAGCAACAAACAACAGCAAAAACACTCTAAAATGTCCTTTTCAAACACATTAGTGCTGGAGCTTATATTGACACAATGATCATTTTATATTAAAAATAAACTTATGGCTTGAAAAATGAATGAAAAGGCCACCTACTGTTTAAAATCAACTTTGTAAGGCACATGCATGTGTGTATATAT
>JAQMYF010000009.1:7420416-7432516 GCA_030014195.1 Neosilurus mollespiculum
AGTCGACTGAGATGGGCGCCAGCCTCCCCGCGACCCTAATTAGGAATAAGCGGTTCAGAAAATGACATGACATGACAATTCGATGTTAGTATGATATGAAATATTATTCTATCTCGCCCTTTGACCTTGGAAGATAACAAGGCCTCGAACGATTAATTCTTCATATCATACCTCATTCAGGTATCCACAGGTTTAATATCCACTTTGCAAATGTGGAATGATGCTTAAATCAATGAATGACTGGTGGAGCGAACATACGCGTTCACTGACCTTTCACGTGTTATGGGTACTCGGACACAAGCATGCTCTGTTTAACTTGAAGATGAGGTTTAACTTCTAATGATCTAATTAGATCCCGGCGTTAGACCTATTGGAAAGTTCCTGTCACAATATTACTTTACTTTAGCACACTTTCCGTGAGTTCTTTATTACAATTATCATTACATTTACACAGACGGGAACTTTCCAATAGGTCTAACACCGAGCTTTAATTAGATACTGTTGTTGTTGTTTATTGTTTTTGAACGGTGACTGCGGACGGTACCAGCGCATTATCACCTCTCTTTGGTCTGGAGCTCTCTGCTTGGTTTACAGACTAATTCATGGTTACAAAACAAACAAACCTTGCTCACTTTCACAAACATTATTAGATATCTGATGACTTCATCATCTTCTGGCTTACTCAGCGTTCCTCTTCAACAAAACTCCCCTCCTTTATTTTCTATTTAGCTTTTTAGTTTTGCTGTTTTCTTTACATAATTGTTTAAAGTTTATACATGTTAAACTGCTCCACTTTCATCACAAACCCCACAGCTTTTTCTTTCGTGTTTTCCCATAATGAATAAAACTCTGTTCAGTCCAGTGTGTCTGACTCTATGCCTTGTAAAATCTAATTAGATAATTAGAAGTTCAACTTTGTCTTCAAGTTAGACAGAGCATGCATTTGTCCGAGTACCCATAACACATGACAGTATTTTAATTTTTTCGTTAACTCATGTTTTCACACACACACACACACACACACACACACACACACACACATATATATATATATAGATATACCACATTCACTTTGTTGCCTCGTAGACACGATACGTCAGAGCATCTGCTAACACATGTATGTGTGGAAACTGGGTTTACTAAAGTTTACGTTCAATCAATTGTGATGAATCATTCTTTTAATATTCAGTGATATGTGTTCATTTTTCTACTACTAATGCCAACCATCGAGACAAAATGAACAAAGTCTGAAAATCAAAATAAGACACTGCAACCACTACAAAACAATGTACTTAAAACACACTTAAACTTACCTTAATTTGCCCCTTAAAATGTACCAAACCCCTTAATTTAAATTACATGCCCCTTAATTTGTGTATCTCAGACCTTCACTGGAAAAACACTGGCAACCCTTATGAGTAATAATCTGCTCGTTTAAGTGTGACAGTTAAATACAAGGACAGTAAAGCTTATCTGAAATAATTTTGCTAACCCATACACTACAGTGCTGCAACCCCACGATCTTACCTGATTTTCGCGGCTTTCCCCATGAAAAATATGCCACGCTCAGGATTCGTAACATGAAAAGTGCCAATCTGTCATTCATACACACTTTTGCACCAAACAGCTGCATATGGCAACATATTCTCTCATCAGCTCATCCAGTGATGCATCACTGAGTCCCAAGCTGTCTCTGAAACTCCACACTGGTGTAATAGATTGCACTGTAAACAATTTGCGCTCATGTGCTCATGCTAGAATAGTCCTCTGATCGAATAACTAACAGAGAATAAATAGTTTAAACCTTGTCCTTAAATTTCTACTACACTAAAATATAAATAAAAATAGATGTACATGGTCATGTAAATAGAGGTACAGGCTCTTCATTAATGAGGATGTGTTTCCCTTTTGAGCCGGTTCCTCTCGAGGTTTCTTCCACGTGTTAACTGAGGGAGTTTTTCCTTGCCACTGTCGCCATGGGCTTGCTCATTAGGGATGTGTAGGGGGTTGTGTAGGGGGTTGTAGGAAAATGTTTAAATTCCCCCTTAAATTACTTTTACTATGTAAAGCTGCTTTGTGACATTGTCAATTGTAAAATGCGTTATACAAAAAAAAAAATGAATTCAATTGAAGTGAGATTTTTGTTAAAAATGAGATGATTTTACAAAAACTATCCATTTTTCCATCAGATAAGAACCACTTTCCACATCAGGGGTATGTAATTCAGCTGTTTTTTTCTATTTGGGTCATTTAGTTTGTGTCCTGGTGAAAAGAACTGTAACAAGATCTCTTACTGGAGTGTCAGACCTTTACTGACCTTCCTTTTTTTCCATCAAAAAAGTGGCAAGAAAGGAAATCCAATTTATTAAACACAAAGCGTTATAGCATTCAAACCTGTTTCATTTCGCTTGCTCATTCTGGTGTAATTCATTCTTACAGCCACAGTTCCAAATTTTGTGATGCATGTTCAGATGTTTTTAGGCATTTATTGCAATTAAATAGTGGGATTACATAAGTAAATTGCAAAAATAGTTGCACACATCCGCATTTCAATGATTTCACAAGCACAAACAAGGAAGTGACATATGGTGATGTATGGTGATGTATGGTGGCTCAGTGTTTGCACTGGGGATTGGTAATGTAACACAATGTATGGCCAAATTTGTGGAAAACTTGTGGTGATTGGTGAAAATTGCGAGATCACCCAGAATGCATGGGGATTGGTTATATTTGTGTGAATAGATGCGATCATGACATTGCGAATTCCTGGAGTGACGGCCTACTGAGATTTAGAATCATTTAAATTCAGAGGTTTTGTCCTCTGTTTTCATTCTTATAACTGTGTGTGTGTGTGTGTGTGTGTGTGTGTGTGTATGTACCATGTCCGTTCTGATACTGTGTCCTTCTCTTGTCCTGGGGTTTCATCTTGGATTTGATATACCACTGGCACCTGTGACAAAAGAGCACAAAACAATAACAACGACAACAATAAACAAACAGAAGTTTAAAAAATGTATTAAGTATTAACACGAAATGTGTAATTCTGTATGAAGAATACATAAAAGCAGGCTCCTGGTTACAGTTTTTTCTTTGATGCTTATCTTTAAAGCTTGGTCTGAGGAACAACCTGAAGTGTATTCTGGGAGGTCCAGGACACAATTTTTTTACAGATCTTCAGTATTGGCAAGCTGTCCACCCAACAGTGCAGTGAGGCAGTAAACAGCGAGTAATTACGCTGTCTACTCAAACAAACTGCTGTTGGCTGGAGATCTGGACAGCTATATGTTAAAAAATAGCCATTAGCGATGGTGAAGGCCCTCAGCAGCCCAGCAGGTCTTAAGAAATAGACTGGCAAAAATTTATGAAGTCATGGTCATAATGACAAGGCCAAGGGTCAAGCAGAGAAAGGAACTGACAAACCTACGCACACCTAAACACCACAGCTATAATCTGTACTCGCTCGCTCGCTTGCTCGCTCGCTCGAGTCACTTAATCTTACTAGGGTGGAGGGGAGGCTGGTGCCTCTCTTACAGAACACAGGGCAAACACCCTGAACGGCTCGTAAGACCATTGCAGGGTAAAGACACACACGCACACCCCATTCACTCCCACACCCACACCTGGGGGCAATTTGGAATAGCCAATTAACCAAACGTGCACATCTTTGGACTGTGGGAGAAAACCAGAGTACCCAGAAGAAACCCACACAAGCACAGGGAGAATATGCAAACTCCAAAGACCTTCTTGCTGTGAGGCAGTCGTGCCAACCACTACGTCACCTACTGATCTCGGGAAATATCCCAGAAAATTATGGAACAGGAACTGAAATGGAAATGGCAATGCAGACACAATCAATGGCAATATCTCAAAAGCACTTTAGGGGGCACTGTTACAGGATATCATCAATGATGGGGTGCTGTGATGCACCTTCCAATTTTTTTTTTTGTTCTAGGTTAATTCCCTTCCAACACCCAGCACACCCATCAGGATAGCTGTTTTCCCCATAGCACAGAAGAGCGACCATCTGTGGCAACAGCAAAGGCTTCCTCATTCCAACACACGTCAAATCAACGGCATCTTTTTTTGAATATCTTATTAGACTGAGTCGCCGTGCAACGCAACATACTTGGAAAAAGTCAGTAGTCCTCACAAGTGCCCACTGTTGGATATTAAAAGTATAGGTCAATTTTTTCTCTCTTTGACTCTTGGATACAAATGGCTGTGACATCATCATGATCTCCTAATTTCTGGAGAACAATTTTCTGTTGCTCTGACCTCTTTACGTTGATGCTAAGAAATAATAGCTCAACCAATAGCTGCTTTACTTTCTTATCCTATAATCCAATGCTGAATCTCAAGGTCAGGCATTCGGTTTTGTTCGCAACCCCAACATGGCTCTCCAGAGCAGTCATATCTCTGTGTGTTAGTGTGGCACAGCCATGACTCGCCATCCAAACCAACACCATGCCAGTGTGGCTTATAATATATATTCAACACACACGTCTTCAGCACTGATGTATAAGTAACGGATAGTCAGCACGTCGGACATGGATCGAAAGCACTGTAATCATTTATTCCGTGTGCAAGCGAGCCCGGCTGATTTATATGTCAGCTGTTGACTGGGGTCAGTTAGCTGCCTCCGTCTGTCTCTCCGCTGCAGCGCTCTGTCGCAGCATCACAGACAGAGAGCCATTAGCGTTGGGGACTGCGCGAGAACATGAGGGCGTTAAGGCCGGGTGTCAGCATGCAGGCATCACAGTGCAGCACAGCTCCTGCACAGCCCTCGAACTACACGCGTGTCACTCTGATGACACACCAATGGTCTGACAGCACGCCATGTCCTGTTTAAGCATATTCCAAATAATTACACAGCATCCACGAGTAGGCAGTCAGAAAACACACATGCAGCTCAGTGACCCTATTCGGAGCTAGACAGGCTCCCGAGGAAGCGAGCGTAAAAGTGATGAGACAGAGGGAGGGAGACGTATGGATAAGAAGAGAAGTGAATGATGGCAGGAAGGTGTCTCAGTGTCAGTACCTGCCAGTAATAAGCAGGAAAAGTGTGAGAATGACGAGCAGAGAGAATCCCCCGACTGCCGCAGTAACAATCACCAACACCTGGCCCTGATCAGAAGCTTGCTCTGAATCTGAAAAAAAAAGAAAGAGAATGAGCGAGAAAGCTCTGCGAGCACAACAGTTCCTTTGTCAATAACAAGGGCTGAAATCCTCGTACTGTCGCCCCCTGTGGTGAACTCAAACTTGGAGCTGTAGCTGCTGAAGCCGCTCGCAGTACGAGCACGGATGTGGAAGACGTAAACCGTGGATGGCTTGAGGCCCGTCACGATTGTGCTGGGAACTTTAGTGCGAGTGGACGAGTAGCTCAACTGCTCCTGCTCCTAATACACACACAGAGTACAGAAATTCCACATTTTACAAACACAGGCTTTATTCACGGAGCAAAACAAAAAAGTAATTTCACATTACCACATCACAAAACAGAGAGCTTACCTCAGTACGAACTTTTATTAAAAACTGAAGTAAAAGCAATTAAAATAATGCATTGGACTTTGTAATCAAAAATAGACTGTACATTATTATTCATCTTCATTCATTCACTTTCTAAGCCGCTCAATCCTAATTAGGGTCGCGGCGAGGCTGGTGCCCATCTCAGCCGACTCTGGGCGAGGGTGGGGTACACCCTGGACAGCTCACCAGGTCATCGCAGAGCTAACACACACACAACCATTCACACTCACACCTAGGGTCAATTTGGAACAGCCAGTTAGCCTGATCTGCATTTCTTTGGACTGTGGGAGGAAACTGGAGTACCTGGAAGAAACCCAGGCAAGCATGGTGAGACACCTGAGCCTGATAATCAAACCCAGGACCTTCTTGCTGCGAGGTGGACGTGCTAATCACTGCGGCACCCTGCCGCCCTATACATTATTACCTTTTAGCAAATTTTAAGCAATTTCAAATTTTTATAACCAAAAGCAGTGAGGGGTAACCAAAAGGTTTTATGTCCCAAAGTGTGGCTTCGGGTTAATTAAAATTTCAGTTTAAAAATGTTTTATATAATTAGATTACGGTTTATAAAATTAGATATCAGGATAACGCAAATAGGCAGGCATAGTGGCGTAGTGGTTAGCATGTTTGCTTCACAGCAAGGAGGTTCTGGGTTCAAGTCCCAGGCTTGGCGAGGATGTTTCTGTGTGGAGTTTGCATGTTCTCCCTGTGCTTTACACATTATGGAATATTAAACAGATGGTTTTGTCTGTCTATTTATTTATTGATCTATTTTTGTTTTAAGAAAAGGACGAATGCTACCTGAAACAGTAATTTATTCAGTTACTTGTTTATTTATTTATCTGTTTATTAATTTATAGTTGTTGTAAGTACTGGAGAGACATAAGTATAAGTACAGGAAGTGACAAGTGACACGCTAGCTGCTGAGCGACATGCGACATTGCCTGGCGCGACGGGCGAATCGCTTCACCTCTCAGCTCTCAAATTTATTTGTTAACACAATTCAGTAGGAAAAGATCTTAGCAAAATCAAGTTACTACCCAACCCACATAATGTACATTTCATGTAGCTCTAAATAAACTTATAAAAATATAAACTCACAGGAAATGAGGACCGTTTCAGAAACGTGGACCCGGCATCATGTATCAAGTTATTATCCTTATAAAATTTCTGTGTGCAGTTATGAGGCACAGGATACTGAGACATGGCACTAATGAGCTGCTCTTCCATGTTGATGTGTTTGTGTTTATGGTTTCCACATGGAAACAATATGGGAAACACTGTGTATGGAAGCATCTGTCCATCAACAGTATCTTTAAGCTCTGATTGGTAATCGCTCAACTCCTATCGCGTGAAAGTTCAGCTCAGTTGACCACAGCGCCCGCCCACTTTGTGTCACATGACAAAATTTCGCTTCATGTCACCTCTTTTCGCACATATCAACTTTGCATGGCTTTACTGAAGTACTGTATTTAATTTATTTATTGTTATTATTTTTTTTTAGAAGGGGAAAGCTAACATTACTTAAATTATTAAAATACAGTCTGAGTTCACAGTGCCATTGTTTTAATTATGATAAAAATATAAAAACAATTTTAAAGTAGCTTTACAAAAAAAAAAATTTCCCAGTAGCTTTCAAACCTTTTTTTTCAATAGCTTTAAAATAAAGCTACTGAGAAAGTTGTTTTTCTTACAATTAAAACAATGGCACTTTTATCAGTTTTTGAGCTCAAACTCCGGACATAAGTAAATACTGTAGTCATCAGTCAATTTAATGACTTAAATTTATTGAACACTAGTCCGACTGCCGTATAATGGTGCACAAAGTTGTACTAAAGTTATGCGAACATGCCTCGCACTCCAGGAGCTTAGGAACTGTCAGACTTTCAGAGAGGTCAAATTGTGGGTCAGTGAGAGGGTGGCATCAGCCAGCGACAAATAGCCAACAATTTGAATATACTTCTGTAAACCGAGTGATTGTGCAGTTCAACAGTGAAGGTAAGACCACCATGGATCCACGACCAAGTCGGCCTGGTCCATCATAAAGATGCCTTTGCACCAAGAAGAGACCAGTGGAGAATTATCTCTGTTCCCAGACCACAGACATCCAAACCAGCTCAAAAACTGTTATATGCTGTCTTCATCAAACGGGCTATTATGGCCGAGCAGCAAGACGCAAGCCTCTTCTTTGACCAGCAAATACTCATTCTGAAATTTTGGGTGTCTATGTACTTATGTCCGGTCTCTCTCTCTCTCTCTCTCTCTCTCTCTAAATGTTTTTAATTGTGTCAAGAAGACGAGACCTCACCCATTTTAATTACCTGTCAAAGATCCCCCTATATTTAAAAATATATATATATTTGCTAAAAGAAAGCTGATTTTAAATTTCAGTTTAAATAACTCTAGGACTTAAAAACACAGCAATGGGGAAAATGTGCAAAGTATGTTTGTACATTTGCACCAAGATACTGGTAAAAAGGATAAGAATGTATTTATGTATTTATATAAGTTTTTTTAGTGTTATGTAAGACTTCCTGTTTTACAGCTGAAATGAATAAATGTATGATTTTAATTGTGAACCATTTTAGGTTTGAGCAGCAGGGTGTGGGGGTGTTTTTCCCACATAAAGCACTGCAATTAGCAGAGCCTTACTCTTTTCTTATCCTCTCAGAGAGAGAGAGAGAGAGAGAGAGAGAGAGAGAGAGAGAAAGAGTGTGCGAGCGAGAGTGTGAAAGAGAGAGAGAGAGTGAGAGAGAGAGAGCGAGCAAGAGTGAGAGAGAGAGAGAGAAAGAGAGAGAGAGAGAGAGAGAGAGAGAGGGAGAGAGAGTGTTAGGTAAAATTCTGCATGTACTATTTGTTATATTTTTCCTCACCTGTGCAGATAAACACATTCTATATAGCCACGCCTCTACAGATGACCACACCCTAGCTGATCCTATCCACAGTATCGTGTGAACTGTATGTAGCGCTTTCTTCGAACTGAACAATCTGGTATTGCCTTATCACAATGTCTTGTGTATGAAACCCCTGAAAGTCGTAAAATATACTAGAGAAGTGCTGAATGACAGGCTTGTGGGTGCAGTGTTCATGTTTCTCTCTCAGGATCCTGGAGGAAAAGGTCATGTCTGAGTGGAGGAAGTAAGGGAGGGAAGTCTAAAGCCGAGTACATGGGATATTCTTTGGCTGTTTATAAACCTTTATTGGATATATACTAAAGAAAAAAGTCTATATCCAGTGGGGGCAAGACGCAACCCTTAAATAACCTTTGTGTAAATCTGCATGCAATCGTGTTTTTATCTCTTAATATCCAGTGTACTGGAAAATCAAAAATGTAAAGGACAAGAAATCATAGTTGAGGGTTTAGAGGTCCAGCTGTCTCATGTACCTTCTCGTAGTACTTAATCTCATAGTCCAGGATGGCAGCGTGGGGCAGCTCGGCCTCCTGCCAGGAGAGGGCAATAGCACTCTGAGTGGCCCAGTCCTTCTTCACTGCTGCCACCAAAGATGGACCTGTGAGGACGAGGACAAGATGTTATTCTTGCTCATTTTGAGTTTTTTTGAGATAGCCAAAGGTATTAAACTCTCTTGTTCATGAAACTAAATCTGTCTATGACTCAATACATTACAACATATTGTGAAGGACTTGAGGAGAAAATGACCACACACTGAAATCTGTTGTCTCGTTATCACCTTATTGTTATTTAGGCACTGATGCAATAAAAAAACCAAAACAAAACATAGAACTGAAGGAGGGTGTATTTTTTCTCCCATGACTGTAGGTCTTGTAGTGTTGCTCAAGGAGACAGATGGATTGATATCTCTCTTATATAAGATCACGAGAATGTGCGTCACACACGTCCTGAGGTGGTTCGACTAATCCAACTGCAATCAGGATACACTTCCTCCTCCATTTTTAGGTGGATAATCAAAGTCTGAGAATAATCTGATACTAAGAACATACAGTATAATATGAATGTACTGGAGAAAGATTATTATGGAATTCGGTAGCTACAAAAGAGTGGATAACAAACACAACAAGTATATTTCTAACAAAGAAAAAAAACAGAAAACATGAGGAACCTTTTTACTTCCTGCATTAGAGGAACAATATCCAAATCTTTACATGAATCTTTCAAACCTAAATGGAATCGTTTGCATTTTCCAGTGTTCGTGCTATTTGTGAAATAGTTGTAACCAATGAAATCTCATACCGCGGACACCAATATTCTAGGATATGAGGAAGTAATATTTTAAAATTGTTTATATTTTCTGGCTGAAGGAAGGCTGTTAGTTTAGGGGGATTGCTAACCTTATGTTCTGAGCTACAATTCCGACTTGCAATTAATTAATTCATTATTTAACTAATTAAAAATATAAGAAACAAGAGCACTCAGAGAGCAAAACCTCTGCCAAGCCCAGCAATCATCCATACGAAGCAAACTATTAAAAACCGTCCTAGCTAACAATGTTAAAGAATCCTTTAAAAATTCCTGCATCCAGAATATCTCCCAAATCAAATGAAGACTTCCTTGTCCAAACCTCTACCTCTACTAGAAACTTCATAAAAATCTATACATTACTTTTTGCATAATTCTGCCAAAAAACAAACACACAAAGCGACGGTAAAATATAACCTCCTTGGATGAGCTAAAGAGAAAAATGAGACACGAGGCGCACTGAGTCAGCCACACAGGTTAAACTCATAAGTGATGAGATGAATTCACTCTGTAACCTGACCATCTGTGTCATCGTCGTTGGTTCTCTCTGACAAAAACCCCCTGAAATCCTACTAATTTTCGCATATCAAGATATAAGATCCAATGTAATATTTGCTGATGAACTAGATGAGCTTAAGATCATCCCTTAACTCTCTCACTGAGTTGTGCAGATAAGTGAACCAATGCGACTCCATCCAGTGGAAGAAGAACTTAAGGACGGATCCCATCAACCACTGAGACGTTTTGCTAGAAATAAGTAAGCAAAGTTTCTTGCTTTATCATTTTATTAATGAGATATCACATCACTCAGCCCTAATAATATTTTATTGTCATATCTATTGGATTCTTCATACTTTGCTACATAGGTCTCGTAAGTGGTACAACTTTTCTTTTTGATATACCTCTCACATTCCTATTTTTATCCCTCTATCCATCCATTTCAATATCCATCAACTTATAATAAGAAAATTTTCAAACTGCTCATATAGTCTATTTTTAAAACGTTACCTCCAAACTTCAACATGTTTCGGACAATACTACTAAGCATTTTACACCTTTTCTGTTTTTTTACCCCGTGCTTTTCTCTTTTTGGCTTTAGATTATTGTTCACGGCCTTACAGCAACTAGAGATTAAAAGCCAGGACCACCAAATATAGAAAATGTCAGCAGGTTGTCGTACCAGACGTACAGTATATGGCATAACCTTTTGTGTGGCCCACTTCCTTTTTTCTTTTTCATCCCTCCATCCATTTTTCATTAGAATATATCCTACAAAACTAACAAAACTTGGTAAATGGATTCATCACTTCACTTCTTTTTACAATAGTAATATAAATAATCAATACATCCATCCATCTCTCTGTATGTTATTATTATTATTATTATTATTATTATTAATATTGTTATCATTATAATAAGTGTTGTGATATCAGCAAACCCAAACACTTTTTAGCAAGATGAAAAGTTCAGGAGTGCATTCTGTACACCCTTAGAGTGATACACTTCTTTCAGCCACAGCAAAAAGGATTGAAACATGAAATTGTCTTAATACAAACATTAACTTCTTTCTTGTTGATGTCACTTTAAATTTTCATATTTACACACACACACACACACACACACACACACACACACAGCATGGTTGCAATTTAAGGTTGGTTTGATGTATAAGCGGGTTGATCGACATCAGCTCCAGCATGGGACTTGTGGAAATGTTGCTTGCCGCCCCCGGGCTGAGGCAGAGCGAATCTCTAACTGAATCATGCAGCAGATTAAACTGGTTGCTGAATGGCATTAGCACGGCCTGATCACATTTCTCTCAGGTAAATATTCACTCTAGAGACTAGCGGCGACCGCCTGCCTCGCTAATCACCTCATCACCTCATCGTCTAATCACTGCCTCTGTCATCCTCATCAATCTCATACTGTTACAATAGCACTGAATGGACAGAGAGAGAGAGAGAGAAAGAAACAGAGAGAGACAGAGAGAGAAAGTGAGAGAGAAACAGACAGAGAGAAAGAGAGGGAGAGAGAGAGAGAAAGGCAAACAGCAGGCCAGACAAAAATGAGGCAAAGAGAAAGAAACAGAAACAGAAAGACTGAGTAAGAATGAGAGAGAGAGAGAGAGAGAGAGAAAGAAACAGAGAGAGACAGAGAGAAAGTGAGAGAGAAACAGACAGAGAGAAAGAGAGGGAGAGAGAGAAAGGCAAACAGCAGGCCAGACAAAAGTGAGGCAAAGAGAAAGAAACAGAAACAGAAAGACTGAGTAAGAATGAGAGAGAGAGAGAGAGAGAGAGAGAGAGAAAGAAACAGAGAGAGACAGAGAGAAAGTGAGAGAGAAACAGACAGAGAGAAAG